>CM039509.1:9398120-9695620 GCA_022432975.1 Begonia masoniana
GGAATTCTGTAACACCCCAGCATTTTTGCCTATGTATTGTCTCCCGAAATCATTATGGGATTATTTGCATTAAACAATGAACGTTTTTTTGGAAACCAACATCGATGGAAATATATATAGATACATATTAATATGTAATTGGATAATGGATAAAAACCAAACTAATCTAAAGTGAAACAAAAACTATTAGTTAGGAATGCATGGGAGGGGTAAATGGGGAAGAACTAAGGTGGTGGGAGGGAGGCCACTGGATGGGTGCCAAAGTGTCCATAACTTGCTGAGGGAAAACCTCTATTTTTCTCTTCTACGTGAACATCCACCACTCATCCCTTCCTCTTGTTTCCTCTCTTACAGACGAAAATCATACATCGAAGGCAACTTCATTTCTTGATTTGTCTTCTGTTTCTTACCTAGGTAAGCATCGCTATGTTAACCGATTGGAATAAGTTAAAATGTGAGTTGTGGAAGTTTAAGTTTACAGATATTTTGAGAAAAACGCACTGTTTTGGATGAAAAACACATTAGTCTGTTTTCTAAGTGTGTTTGAAAGGAGTTTTGCTGCATATGATACTAAGTTATTAGTGTGCAATTGCAGCTTTGCTCATATTCTCTACGGCAGTTTTAGGTCCGTGCATAACGAGACGTTCAAAGACTATCAACCTACAGCAACAGGTAAGTTCATATCCGTAGGTTGGACCTTAAGGCCTACATCACGGAGATACTAGGTCTTACTTATGTGGGTGGTTCGGGTTAGAGAAAGTTGAGTTAAGTCTGAGTTGTCTGTGTACACATACGTCTGTTGTAAAGATTTATGTTGTCTTCCGTTGTATGTTTAAGCACTGTAAATGCTCATGGCATACACGATTTCCCGAAAGAATGCAACATTTCTTGCACGGTTTGAAGTTAAGAAAGATAAAAAGTGAATGTATGTATTGCGTTAAGTCACGGACGGGGAATGGACCCTACTGTTCTGGTAAGCTCTGTCTGTTCTGTCTGTTCTGTTCGGTAAATCGTTAGTGCCGCGTGCACTTCCAGTTACCTATAAGCCCCATATTATACCCCTTGATAGATAAAAACAATGTTCTGCAATGCACGGTATTCTGAAAAGTTCATGCTAGTTAGCATCAATGCCATTTATGGTCTTACTGAGTTTTAGACTCATAGGGAGCTCTCTGGATGTAGGTATGAATGAACCGTGGCTGAGGACTTTGTTGCAGTCTCAGTATGGTGATGTAGTTGGGCGATCGAGCTCATGGGGGTTGTGCTGACAGCCAGACACATTTGTTTCTGTGAGGGTATTTTAAATATGTCAAGCCTGATATACTTTGACCATTTTAAAAACGGTGTTAGGATTTGTGTTGATGTTTGAAAAAACCACGTCTGGTGAAGTTTTGGTTAAGGTCTATCGCGTTCGTACAGTTTCCCGATCTTAAAAACAATGCTATAAGTTTGATGTTAAGTTTTAAAAAACTTTGGTATTGTGACAGTTGTGTATATTCTGAAGTACTTGGAATGTTGGAATATTTCTTTAGGGTGTCATGGATTATCTTCTGGTTTTAGAGTTATCCAGCAATTCTGTTTCCTTAGAATCTTTGTTGTGTTTTCTTGATATGCCCAAAATCCTGTTTGTGAATTCATTTTTCTGAAGTGTAAAGATTTAACATTCCCTGTTTTCCACAATTTTGTTCTTATATGTATGGACGACCCAAAACCGAACCGATCGGGGGTCAGGATCGGAGCCGCACTCCGGGACGTGGACAGAACAACGGGGACCTCCCCTATTTTTTTTAAAATTACTACAAAAACAAGGAAGCAGAACATCAGGGACGTCTGAAATTTCGAAGCCTTTAAACTTCGCAGCGTGTAGAGTGTTCTCTGGAGTAGAAATTAAAACATGTTTCCCAATAATGGATAAAAAAGACCATAAATTAAACATAAGACTGGCGGAGGAGGACACCCCAATTCTTAAAACATTGCACACGGTATACTCTCCTGAGTTGAAGTCTGGGAAAACATGAAAAACAGGAAACAATGCACGGAATTGAAAACAAAATACAGAAATACAGACGAAGTAAAACGAAAAAAAGAGATTCGAATATGGAACCAAACAGAAAGAACAAGGAATAAATAAGGCAAACAGACGAAATTTAAAGCTGGGCGGAAGACGTAGGCGAAAGGCTGACGGAAGACTTAGTTTAAAACTAGAAGCAGTGATCAATTCAGAATAGACAAAAATGACAGGGTTCAGCGGAAGAGGCTGGGTAAAACTGGGCAGAAGAGCTTGGGTGACGTCAGCCGGAAGATGTGTTTAAACTGGGTGGAAGACTTATGCTGACGTCAACCGGAAGACAATACACTGGGCGGGATGCCTTGGATGACGTCAGCCGGAAGACAGAGTTTTAAACTGGGCGGAAGACTTATGCTGACGTCAACCGGAAGACAAATACACTGGCGGATTACTTGGATGACGTCAGCCGGAAGACTAGAGTTTTAAACTGGGCGGAAGACTTATGCTGACGTCAACCGGAAGACAAATACACTGGGTGGATGACTTGGATGACGTCAGCCGGAAGACAGAGTTTTAAACTGGGCGGAAGGACTTATGCCTGACGTCAACCGAAGACAATACACTGGGCAGATGACTTGGATGACGTCAGCCGGAAGATAGAGTTGTAAACTGGGCGGAAGACTTATGCTGACGTCTAATTCAGATACGACAAAAGATTTACAGTGGTCACCGGTGATCTAGTTTAAAAACAGCAGTGAACGAGATCGAAGATGCAGCTTTTAGGGTAAAACTTGACAACTTTAGCAGGAAGGAATACGAACAGAAAACTTCAAACAGAAAGTATGAGGGCTTCAAACCTCAACCCGATTCTAAACACAGTTTTAGGACATGATGAGAAGCTAGAAAGCCTAACAAAAAAATTCAGGAAAAACAACTACAAGGATTACTCATACCCAGAGACAATCCATATACAGATTTTCAGCAGATTCCAGAATGATTTCAATACATTTCAAAACATAATACAACTGTCAAATACAGAGGTTTTAGACATCAAGACAGATTTCATTACATGTACAGAGTTTCTACAGAGTTTTTCTAAAACCAGAACATCAGATCCTAACTAAATTCACAGGCAGTATTTCTCTTTCAAAAAAAACTTAAACCTCAGAGCAGATATATGTCTGGCTGCAGCAACCACCCCATGAACACGATCACCCTCTACTTTAGATCATCATTTTGAGGAACAAGATCCTCGGTTTCCGATTCAGTACCTACATCAGAGAGTTCACCTATGAGTCTAAAACTCAGTAAGGACATAATACAGAGCAGTGATGCAAAATGCTATGCATGCAGTTTTCAGAATACAGTGACAGATCAGAACTTTACGTTACAGTGGCAGAAGAATTAAGTGGGGCTTATAGGGGAGCTGGTTCAGTATGTGCACTATCAGGCACAACAGTTTTCAGATTCCCAGGGAGGGATAAAACCAGGAGGGTCCTTGCTAGGGATAAATTTTCAGAATCCCAGGGAGGGATAAAACCAGAGGGCCAGTCCCCGTCCCGCACTTAACCAGTACATTACAGACAGTCAGATTTTATCTTGTTTAGTTTCAAATAGTGTACAGAAATAAGCTTTGCATGGATTTCAGTAAAACGTGTATGCATGACAGTCTCAGTGCCTGAACCTATAACAGCAGACATCAGAATAACAGGGCCATATTGTGAAAACAGAAAACAGACAACTCGGGACATGAGCTGAACAGACAACATAAAACACAAACTGAACAGAAGCTATAACATTTCTACCCAAAACTACCGACAGGACTGGGATCCTAGTACCTCTGTGATGTAGGGCCTTAAGGGCCGAATCTATGCATATGAACTTACCTGTTTGCAGTAATGCAGTGAGCTCAAACGCCCCTGGAAAGTTCGGATCTGTAAAATGAATGTACAGAATTTAAACCTGCTACAATGCTAACTAATACCTCGTAGGAAATGCAGCAAACACATTTCAACTCTTTAGAAACACAACAATGTGTTTTCATCCAAAAGCAGTGAGTTTTCACCAAATACCGAAACCCTAAACTTTAGTAAAAACTCACATTAAACTTGTCCAAACTTGTTAGCATTAAAAGACGCTCACCTTTGCTGAAGAGAACGGAGAAATGCTGGGGAAACAAGTGTGGAAGTTTTGTTTTAATCGCCTGGAAGAGAGAAAGCCGAGAGAGATGGGAGGAAGTAGAGAAGTGAATGACAACTCACGTAGGAGGATGAACTTAGCTTCCTCAACAAGTTGCCACTTGTCAAACATCCATTGGCTTACTCCCACAACCTTAATTTCTCTCCAATTACCCTCCGATGCATTACAAACTAAATGTCTTATCTAGTTACATATTAGCTTGGCTCTCCAATTGAATTTGTTGCATAAATTCTCCAATCCGTTTTCTCTAAACATTCACTTTATTTCTGTAAGGTATTATAACACTTTAATAAAATTACGCATTTTAATAACAGCCAATATATAGCCAATATATTCCATTTAATAGTTTGAGGAATATTAACATGGCAAAAATGCCGGGTGTTACATGTAATCCTGTCAAAAGTTGTCAAATTCTGCCCTTTTAAACTACATCTTCGATCACGTCCACCGCTGCTTTAAATTCACTTCTACACCTGCCCGTTTTAAAAATCACGTCCACAGCTACTTGTAAATTCATATCCACCGCTGCCCGTTTAAAACTGCATCCACCGCTATCTTTACAATTTTATCTTCCGCCTGACGTCATCTGTTTTTGTCTTATTCACATCCACCGGTGAACAGTGCACTTCTGCCTGCCTCCAACCGCTGCCACTGTTCAATTTTGTCTTATTCACATCCCCGGTGAACAGTGCACTTCTGCCTGTCTCCACCGCTGCCACTGTCAATTTGTCTTATTCACATCCACCGGGTGAACAGTGCACTTCTGTCTGCATACCCTGTTGCCTTTAAAATTTACATCATCCGCCTGACGTCATCTATTTTGTTTATTCATATCCACCGTTCTCTTTGTTTATTCTCATCCACCACTGCCACTGTTCACTTTTGTCTTATTCGCATCCACGCTAGTTTATATTGCTCGCCCAGTTTATTTACTTCTTTTGCCCTACATCACCTGATCCCGTCATTCACTGTCGCCTTTTCTTCTGACAAAATTTCCAGTTTTGTTTTCCATTTTATTAGGTTTTCCACGGTATGCTAAGTCATTCATTTCTGTCTGTTTATTTTCATCGTTGAAATTCTAGTGTTCCAACCCTCTCCTTGTCTGCCAGAACCCCGTGTAAGTCGAAGTTAAGTTTTAGTGAGAATACCAGAACTATTTTCATTCTTCTTGCTTCCAGCCTTCCTGTTTTCTTCTGTCATTCATTTTGTATTTCGATTTTTTTTACTGTTTCCCGTTTTACTTTCAAATCCAGAGAATGTTTTCTTCCTCTGTAAAGTTTTCAAGGGTCGTTTTAAAAGTCCAGTCTGTTATAAAAATAAAAAATAAAAATATGTCTCATTTTTCTGTTAAACGTCCGGAGTGATGGCTCCTCGGCCCGATCGGGTTTGGGGCTGTCACAGTTATGGTATCAGAGAGGCAAGGTTTTAAAACGATTCTGTAAAATGTCTGACTGCACAACCCGCCACGTGAGATCGCTCCACCAACTGTAAGTGTTTAAGTTTCTGTACCTGTTTTGTTTATTAAGTTAAGTTCGTTAATATGTATAGGGTTTTCTTAAAAATGGTGAGAGGACAACAGGATGAAGCAAGCGAAAATTCTCGTACCATTGACAGATTAACTGAGCTAGTGGGTGTACAGTCCCGCATGGTGGAACGTATGATGGCCCGAGAAGACAACGGGAATAATAGTAATAATCAGGGGAATGCTTCACGCGACACCAGTGGAGATAGATTCAGGCAACTCCAGCCGCCTACATTTGATGGACTATCTACTGATCCAACTCACGCTGAGGAATTGGTCCGGCAGATAGAGAGAATGTTTAGATGCGCAGAGGTGGAAGAAAATAAGAAAGTCCTATGTCCCACGTACCAGCTCACCAAGAATGCAGGATTTTGGTGGGACACCTTCCAGTCAACAACAGTGGCGTTAAGCTGGGAGGGATTTAAACGAATATTCTATGAGAAGTATTTTGACAGAAGTGCAAAGAAGGAAAAGATGATGGAATTCTCTTGGCTACGACAGTATGGATCGGTGGCCGAATATGTTCTGAAGTTTGAATCCTTATCCCATTATGCACCAATTTATTCAGGGTTTGAAGCTGGACCTCTTACGAGGGATTTCATATGGGGATTTGACGAGGCCCCGTATACGAAGGTGGTGGCCAAGGCTTATCAGTTGGAGGCCTTAGAAATGAAGTCCCAAAGACAGAGAGATTCATTGAAGAGATTTCCCTGTGATGCCCCTCAACAACAACAACAACAAAGGGGTCAAAATTTGCAAACTCAACAGCAATAGAACAGGGGCATTAAGAGGCCCAATGACACCATCACTTATCAAGACAAGGGAAAGAGACCAATGGGGGCTCCTCAACTTTCAGCGTGCCCGCGATGCCAGAAAATTCATAGGGGAGAATGTAGACTCATAACCGGCCAATGCTTTTGATGTGGCAAAGAAGGCCATCACGTCCGGGATTGCCCAATGCCGGATACGAGACCAAATCAGGCCGTACCTAGAGTTTTTACAATGATGGAGGATGTTGAGGATGCCGCTCAGCACAAAGCAATTACAGGTACAATTTCAATATGTGATGCACCTGTTATACCTTGTGGGACACAGGGGCCACACATTCGTTTGTGGCCATGGACTTCTTATTTAGACAGAAGTTTTGTTGTACGCCGTCAGATCAGCCCTACAGCATTATGCTACCGTCCGGAGAGTTTATGCACTCCGAGCAGGTTGTAAGGGGTGCTATAATGTCAGTAGGGGACCAGAAGTTGTATGCCAACCTTATCGTCATCGGTATGAAAGGATACGATGTTATTCTAGGGATGGACTGGCTGTTTAGACATCACGCCACCATCAACTGCAGGTCCGGGCTAGTGTCGTTTAAGCGCCCAACGAGGTAGAGTTCTCCTATCAGGTAATACCAAAGAAACACCATATGCCTGTTATATCTTCCTTGAAAGCTCAACAACTGAAGAGGTCAGGATGCATCGGATTTCTTGCCCATGTAGTAGATGTTCAAAGGCAAAGTGAGGCAGAACTTCAAATATTTTGGTAGTTCGAGACTTCTCAGAGGTTTTCTTAGATGACTTACCGGGATTGCCACCTGATCGTGAAATCGAATTTGAAATTGAAGTATATCCTGGTGTTGAAGAATCCGTACCGTATGGCGCTAATTGAACTGAGGGAGTTGAAGACTCAGCTAAAGGAATTGGTGGACAAGGGCTTTGTGCACCCTAGCTTCTCTCCGTGGGGTGCTCCTGTCCTATTTGTTAAGAAGAAGGATGGGTCCCTACGCATGTGCATTGATTACCGTGAGCTGAACAAATTGACCATCAAAAATAAGTACCCGTTTCCGCGGATCGACGATTTATTTGACCAACTACAAGGGGCTCTGGTATTGTCGAAGATCGATTTGCACTCCGGTTATTACCAGTTGAAGGTCAGGGCTGATGATATTCCAAAGACCGCCTTCAGGACCCGGTACGGACACTACGAGTTCTTGGTAATGTCTTTCAGATTGACTAATGCATCGACGGCATTCATGGACTTGATGAACAGGATATTCCAAAATTTTTGGATCAATTTGTAATCGTTTTCATTGACGACATTCTGGTCTACTCCAGAAGTGAGGTTGAACACAAGGAGCACCTGGCAATTATGCTATCGACTCTGAAACAGCACTGATTGTATGCCAAACTGTCGAAGTGCAAATTCTGATTGAGCAGGATTAACTTCCTAGGCCATGTGGTGTCGGCAGAAGGAGTGTCCGTGGATCCAGCCAAGATTCTGGCAGTGAAAGAATGGCCGAAACCGAGAAATGCCAGTGAGGTACAGAGTTTTATCAGGTAAGCTGGTTATTACAGAAAGTTTATTAAGGGATTTTCTGTAATAGCGAAGCCTATGACCAGCTAACGAGGAAGGACGTCAAGTTCAAGTGGTCTGAAGCTTGTGAGGTGAGTTTTCAGACACTTAAGCAGAAATTAACCGCTGCTCCTCTGTTAGTATTGCCAGTTGAAGACGGCAAATTAAGCATATACTGTGATGCGTCCAAGATTGGCTTGGGATGTGTACTAATGTAAGAAGAGTGTAGCACCCGGTTCTATTGAACCGAATTTAACTAACCATTTATAATGTAACACCCGGAATTTCTGTTTGCACGGTTTATTTCTGTTTACGCAATTTATAGCTCTACGTGTCGTTATACAGCGGTGTTGTAGTCGGAATCGTGAGCGGAAAATTTCTACCAGTAACAAAGAAATTATTTTGAGGCTATTGGAAAAGATAAATTTATGGAAATCCAATTGAAAACGGACTAAATAACCGTTAGATTAAATGATTTAAGGTTGAGGGCAAGATGGTAATTAGGATTATTATTATTATTATTATTATTATTATTATTATAAAATAAAAACACAAACCCCTGTTACCCTTTCTTCCCCACGCAAAAGAGAACTCCAGAGCTTCTTCCCTCTCTCGCCTCTGTTCTCCTCGCACGCCGACGACGGTTCTCGGTCGAATACCGATTCTTCAACCGTTCTTTCGTATTTCTTCTCCGTTCCGTCGATTAAGGTGCATTTGAGTGGTTTGTAACTTTCGATTTAGGGTTAGATTTGAGGAGAAATTTGTGGATTGGAGATTTAGGGTTATGAGATTTGGATGTATTGTTAGATTTTTAATGTTTATGATTATTAATGGTCGAGTTTTTATTGAATTGGAAGTGAGAAATCATGAATACCCGTTAGTGTTGAAAATATCATTTTACTGCATAATTGGGCTCCGAATTCCTGAGATTAATCGAGGGGTCTAACTCGATAATTGGTTATTGCATGCTAAAGTAGACGTTATGGGTGATCTATAGACGTTTGAATCATCGAATTTGGATTTAAATTGGAATTGTTGTGAATTTTTTGAATATTGATAAAAATCTGGAAATTTAAGTTTTATTCAGAGCAGCTTCGGTTTCTGCTATATTCGGCCAGGCTGATGATACTGGGTTATTGAATGACTTTAACCATTAAAAACTAGACACCTTAAGGTTTGCTTAGCACCTTGAACCATCGAATTCGGACATGTATTCAATTTATTACGAATTTTGAAGTTGGATGAAAAGTTATGATTTAAGAAAACAGCAGATTCGGTTTTGGTCTTTCTGCTAGGTTATGTGAATGGTTTTTGATAAATGAGCTTCACCATTAGAAAGTAGACATTCTATGGAGTCCGTAGCCGCTTGAATCATCCAAAACGGACAAATGTAGGATTAGTTACGCGATTTCAAAGTTTGGCCAAAATAGAGGGATTTCGAATTCTAGGAGTTTTGGGTGAAACATTAGTTTTCTTTCGAGAGTTTGATAATGAGGTTTAGAGGAAGTTGAATTAACGGTATATATTATATTTTATAGGTTCTCCAATTCCCGGTTTAACGAACGATCTACGAGAAGTTGCTAAGGACGTCAGGTAAGTAGTGTACGTAGGTGCATTTGCCTTTGGGCCTACATCACAGTTCGGTAGGTTTGCGTGCATGTGTGTTTTATGTTTCATGTATCATGTATAGTAGATCATGCATCATGTTTTTATGATACGAGAACAAAACGAAAATGAATTTCCATATTTTTTTATGAAATGAAACAGTAAGATGTGAATCAGAAGAACAAACAGTAAGATACGTAAGAAGATAATAAAGGTGGGGTTGAGTGGCCTTGTCCTGAGAGGTGGACCGCGAGGTGTGTCACTTCTTCCTCCGCTTTACGTGGTGGCCTTGTCCCGTGAGGTGGACCACGAGGTGTGTCACTTTTACTAGGTCGAGGTCGGCCTTGTCCCGTGAGATGGACCGCGAGGTGTGTCGCTTTGACCTAGAACGTAAAGAAGAATCCAGTAGTAAGATAAAGAAATAATGAGAATGATACGGAAACGAAAGTAGAAACGAAAACAGAAACGACAGTAGAGATTGCATATGTTAGGATGTGCATGGTTTTTATTATTATTTTTATTATGCATTACTTGCTTAGCATTAGGCTAATAGATGAGTTCTGTGATGTAGGTGATGAGGTGATTTCTGGTGAGTACTCAGAGCATGTTCAGGACTAGGTGGCAGTTGAAGAAGTGCGCTCGTGGGACGATCCGGCCGGCTGTTAGGGCGTTTTGACCATAGTGTGTGGGTGAACATTTTGAAGTCATTTTAAAATTTTGTTGAATCATTTTGGGTCGTATAGTCGGATTTGAACTTTTATTAGTTAATCTTGATGCATACAAATATTTTTTTGGTACTGGATGAGGATTCTACGGATGATAGTTTTGATTAATTGATTTGAGAATAAATTTGCAGGATGTTTTGGTTTTTCAAGAGAATTAGGTGTTATGCTGCCCAAAATTTTTTAAAGAAATGTTATTTTGAATTATACGAATAATGTTTACCTTTTATTCAAAATTTTATTAAAGTTAACATTTTTTTTTTTACGAAAGTCTTCCGTTGAAATGTTTAAATTATTTTAAACGTGTTTAAATGATGATATTAATGTGTTGAGGAAAGTTTTAAATTTTCATGAATTTCTAGTATGGTTTAGTAAGGTGAACGTAGCGGACCGTGTTCGGATAACTCGGGGCGTTACATATGTGAGGATTTGGGAGAAACTGATGATTAGGTTAATAAATAACTATGCAAGGGCAAAAGAGTAATTAGCATTTTGAAAAGTGGAAAATGTATTTAAGGAAGGGTTTAATGAGGTTTAGCCGCCACTATTCCCTCATTTCTCCTTTCTCGGTATTCAGCTCAGGCTCAACAGAACTCCAGGCGATTCTCCTTACCGATCCTCATCCTCAACTAGGTAAGTTTTTCCTTTCGTTCACTTGAGATTTCAGCGGTTAGATAGCAGAGGGAGCGCAATGTGTGTGTGTTATGTCGATATTGTGAATGAATGGAGTTCGGGATTAGTACTGAGCTGAGGGTGTATGATGACCAGAACTTCCACACTAGCTCCTTAGGTTTCTGAGTGATGTAGGATACAGTTAGTGGTAATCTAATCGGTATTCTGCTTTGAAAACAGGTGGGCCAAGGCTTACAGAGTACTTGAAACGAATGATTTCGGAGATCAGGTAAGTAATGTTTGCTTGTGCCTTCGGGCCTACATCACAAAACGTTAGGTTGTATTTTACTGGATGTGTTTGTAGCATGATCATGTTTTCAAAATGTATAACCCGGGGGGGGGGAAAAAAAAAAAAATTTTGGAACTTTGTTTTTTTGAATACAGATTGGTATGGAGAGGATTGAATGTGATGAAACAGCAAAGTGAATCAGACTTACTGTTAAGGGAATTAATCCGCCCCTTAAGAGACAGTGGGTATAAATATAATTTGAAGAGCTGATCCAACTCCAATTTCACAGGGGGATCGAACATGTGAATAGATTTAGTTAAGGGCATTAACTCGCCACTTTAATGAGCAGGGTGATAAATACTTTGGGAGAGTTATCCAACGCAATGTCACAGAGGAGGATCTGAATCAGAAAGATGAAGGAGCAATGAGATGAGAAAGTAGAAACTGCTGATTAGGGTTATGGTTCAGTTAATTCATTTCATTTTGTCATTACTTACTTAGCATTAGGCTAATAGATGAGTTTTGTATGTAGGTGAAGAAGTGACAGCAGGTGGGTATACTGAGTTCAGGAGTACTAGACGGGTGAGGCGTGCACTATTCAAGGTTCTGGCACAGATGGTGGGGCGGTAACTGATGTCTTCAGTGAGGAGGACTAGTAGTTAAGATTCAGTCTGAGTATGTTGAGTTTTCATGACAGAATTGGATTTCAAAGTTTTACAGTTTTGAGGTTTTCCTTCTGATAACCTATATGTTGGGTAAGATGTTAGTACGTGCTAAATTTTGAGTAAGCAATGGTGAATGTTTATGAATGATTTCAGAGAGTAAGTAAAAGCCTTTTGTAGTTGGGTAGTGTTTTATAACGAGGAGTTGAGAAATGTTGTTTTTGCTCTCTATCGTAGATTGAGACTATCGGTAGATGTTGAGTCATGGTTAAGTTGTCTATCGGAAGATGTTGTGTAGGTTTTGTCGGTCTAGCCGATCGGCGATGAGTTATGTTGACTTCATCGGCAGATGAATTTGTGTTGACTTCATCGGCAGATGAATTTGTGTTGACTTCATCGGCAGATGAATTTGTGTTGACTTCATCGGCAGATGAATTTGTGTTGACTTCATCGGCAGATGAATTTGTGTTGACTCATCGGCAGATGAATTTGTGTTGACTTCATCGGCAGATGAATTTGTGTTGACTTCATCGGCAGATGAAGTTATGTTGACTTCATCGGCAGATGAATTTGTGTTGACTTCATCGGCAGATGAAGTTATGTTGACTTCATCGGCAGATGAATTTGTGTTGACTTCATCGGCAGATGAAGTTATGTTGACTTCATCGGCAGATGAAGTTATGTTGACTTCATCGGCAGATGAAGTTATGTTGACTTCATCGGCAGATGAAGTTATGTTGACTTCATCGGCAGATGAAGTTATGTTGACTTCATCGGCAGATGAAGTTATGTTGACTTCATCGGCAGATGAAGTTATGTTGACTTCATCGGCAGATGAAGTTATGTTGACTTCATCGGCAGATGAAGTTATGTTGACTTCATCGGCAGATGAAGTTATGTTGACTTCATCGGCAGATGAATTTGTGTTGACTTCATCGGCAGATGAAGTTATGTTGACTTCATCGGCAGATGAAGTTATGTTGACTTCATCGGCAGATGAAGTTATGTTGACTTCATCGGCAGATGAAGTTATGTTGACTTCATCGGCAGATGAAGTTATGTTGACTTCATCGGCAGATGAAGTTATGTTGACTTCATCGGCAGATGAAGTTATGTTGACTTCATCGGCAGATGAAGTTATGTTGACTTCATCGGCAGATGAAGTTATGTTGACTTCATCGGCAGATGAAGTTATGTTGACTTCATCGGCAGATGAAGTTATGTTGACTTCATCGGCAGATGAAGTTATGTTGACTTCATCGGCAGATGAAGTTATGTTGACTTCATCGGCAGATGAAGTTATGTTGACTTCATCGGCAGATGAAGTTATGTTGACTTCATCGGCAGATGAAGTTATGTTGACTTCATCGGCAGATGAAGTTATGTTGACTTCATCGGCAGATGAAGTTATGTTGACTTCATCGGCAGATGAAGTTATGTTGACTTCATCGGCAGATGAAGTTATGTTGACTTCATCGGCAGATGAAGTTATGTTGACTTCATCGGCAGATGAAGTTATGTTGACTTCATCGGCAGATGAAGTTATGTTGACTTCATCGGCAGATGAAGTTATGTTGACTTCATCGGCAGATGAAGTTATGTTGACTTCATCGGCAGATGAAGTTATGTTGACTTCATCGGCAGATGAAGTTATGTTGACTTCATCGGCAGATGAAGTTATGTTGACTTCATCGGCAGATGAATTTGTGTTGACTTCATCGGCAGATGAAGTTATGTTGACTTCATCGGCAGATGAAGTTATGTTGACTTCATCGGCAGATGAAGTTATGTTGACTTCATCGGCAGATGAAGTTATGTTGACTTCATCGGCAGATGAAGTTATGTTGACTTCATCGGCAGATGAATTTGTGTTGACTTCATCGGCAGATGAAGTTATGTTGACTTCATCGGCAGATGAAGTTATGTTGACTTCATCGGCAGATGAATTTGTGTTGACTTCATCGGCAGATGAAGTTATGTTGACTTCATCGGCAGATGAAGTTATGTTGACTTCATCGGCAGATGAAGTTATGTTGACTTCATCGGCAGATGAAGTTATGTTGACTTCATCGGCAGATGAAGTTATGTTGACTTCATCGGCAGATGAAGTTATGTTGACTTCATCGGCAGATGAAGTTATGTTGACTTCATCGGCAGATGAAGTTATGTTGACTTCATCGGCAGATGAAGTTATGTTGACTTCATCGGCAGATGAAGTTATGTTGACTTCATCGGCAGATGAAGTTATGTTGACTTCATCGGCAGATGAAGTTATGTTGACTTCATCGGCAGATGAAGTTATGTTGACTTCATCGGCAGATGAATTTGTGTTGACTTCATCGGCAGATGAAGTTATGTTGACTTCATCGGCAGATGAAGTTATGTTGACTTCATCGGCAGATGAAGTTATGTTGACTTCATCGGCAGATGAAGTTATGTTGACTTCATCGGCAGATGAAGTTATGTTGACTTCATCGGCAGATGAAGTTATGTTGACTTCATCGGCAGATGAAGTTATGTTGACTTCATCGGCAGATGAAGTTATGTTGACTTCATCGGCAGATGAAGTTATGTTGACTTCATCGGCAGATGAAGTTATGTTGACTTCATCGGCAGATGAAGTTATGTTGACTTCATCGGCAGATGAAGTTATGTTGACTTCATCGGCAGATGAAGTTATGTTGACTTCATCGGCAGATGAAGTTATGTTGACTTCATCGGCAGATGAAGTTATGTTGACTTCATCGGCAGATGAAGTTATGTTGACTTCATCGGCAGATGAAGTTATGTCCACTGCTCTGGAAGGGAAGAGGCTGGAAGGAAGTGTGCGACCAAAGGAGGCCCCGCAAAGGTTTAACCCGCCACACCAGCAAAGGGGAACGAAGAGGCCAAGTGAGGGCCAAAATAGCCAAGGTCGGGGGAAAGGTTTTGCAAAATGTCAGGAAATTTCACCAGATGTCCAAATTGCTGAAGAAACCACACGGGGAGAATGTAGGACTGGGCTTGGGAAAGTGCTTCAACTGTGAGGAGGTTGGACATACGTTCAAAGAGTGTTCGAAGCCTAGAGTCACCAGAGGCGAATTGTAACAACGTCGGCACCTTAGCAGAGACTGTCCTAGTTCTAAGAGTGTTTCCGGCTATGTTAAACCAAGAATATTCTCCATGACGGAGTCGGGTGAGGAACAGCCTGCTGTAGTGTCAGGTACTATATTGATCAACTCTGTGCCTGCTTTACTTGATAGATTCTGGTGCAACGCATTCGTTTATAGCATCTCATTGCTGGTTAAATTACTGTACCAGTTACCCCTTCAGCATGTGTGCATGTTACCTACCCTCTGGTGAACGCATGCACTCTCACTGAGTGATGCTTGACAGTGATGTGTTAGAGGAAGTGTGAGTCTACCTGCTGACCTCATCATTATGGATATAATGGGATTTGATGTAATTCTGGGAATGGATTGCTGTTTAAAGCTTATGCACGATTGATTGTAGGACTGGAATAGTTAGTTTCCAACCCCCTGGTAGTTTTGAGGCCTACCTTTCAAGCCTCATAAAAGAGTAAGGAAATGACTGTAATGACTTCGGTCAATTGTAGACCCTCCCTATGCAGAGAGTATTGGGCTTTAGCTAGTGTTTTTAGACATACAACTAGTAGAGAAATCAAGTCCCAAAAATGTCTTAGTTTCCAAGACTTCCCTGAAGTATTCCTAGATGACCTTCCAGGCTTGCCACCAGATAGGGAAATTGAATTTGTTGTGGATGTTTACCCCGGAGCCGAACCTGTGTCTAAAAATCCATATAGACTAGCACCGACAGAACTCAAAGAGTTAAAGAAACAATTGGAGGATCTGTTGGAGAAGGGTTCATACGCCCTAGCTTTTCACCATGGGGTGCACCGGTCCTTTTTGTCAAAAAGAAAGATGGATCTATGCGCATGTGCATTGATTATAGAGAATTGAATAAGTTAACTGTTAAGAATAAATACCCTTTGCCGAGAATTGATGACTTATTTGACCAGCTTAGGGGTGCAAGAGTTTTCTCTAAGATTGACCTTAAGATCCGGTTATTATCAGCTGAAGGTTAATCTGAGGAGATCCCAAGACCTGCCTTTCGCCGAGGTATTGGACATTATGAGTTTTTGGTTATGTCTTTTGGTCTGAACAAATGCACCAGCGCCTTCATGGTCTCAGGAATAGGTGTTTCACGAGTATTTGGACAAGTTTGTCATTGTATTCATAGATGACATTCTAATCTATTCTAGCACTAAAGACGGCATGCAAAACTTTGAGTTTAGTGTTAGAAGTACTGAGAAGGCACCAACTTTATGCCAAGTTTTCCAAGTGTGAATTTTGGTTGGACCAAGTTCACTTTTTAGGACATGTCATCTCTGGAGATGGCATATCTGTGGATCCACTAAGGTCCCGGCAGTTAAGGAATGGCCCCAACCGAGGAATGCTACAGATGTCATAAGTTTCCTCCTTGGATTGGCTGGGTATTACAGGAAGTTTATCGAAGGATTCTCAAGATTGCGACATCCCTTACCCGATTAACTAGGAAGAACGTAAAATATGTGTGGACTGAGGATTGTGAGCATAGTTTTCAAACTTTGAAGCAGAAGCTGACCAATG
Source organism: Begonia masoniana (assembly GCA_022432975.1). Classification (NCBI taxonomy): domain Eukaryota; kingdom Viridiplantae; phylum Streptophyta; class Magnoliopsida; order Cucurbitales; family Begoniaceae; genus Begonia; species Begonia masoniana. The sequence continues at coordinate 9,414,714 of CM039509.1, forward strand.
CTCCAATTCTGACCCCCCGTGTCAGAGGTATGTAAGTTTAGCATTTATTGTGATGCTTCCAAGATCGGTCTAGGTTGTGTGTTAATGCAGGATGGGAAGTGATAGCTTATGCCTCTAGACAGTTGAATGTCCATGAGAAAATTACCCTACACATGACTTAGAATTAACTGCAGTTGTATTTGCACTTAAGATTTGGAGGCATTACCTGTATGGACAATCTTGTGAGATATTTTCAGATCATAAGAGCCTGAAATACATTTTCACGCAAAAGGAACTGAATATGAGGCAGCGTAGGTGGTTAGAATTTGTCAAAGATTATGATTTCGAGATTAAATACCACCCTGGTAAGGCCAATGTAGTGGCTGATGCTTGAGTAGAGTGACTCATTCCGTCTCTGCATTGACTCTAGACATACCAATAGCTTTAGAGACAGAATTCCAAAAGTTTAATCTAGAAGCAGTAACCAATGTATCAGCTATACTTTCAACCATAACTTTAAGGCCTACTATTCTTGAGAAAATAAAGGAAGCTCAGGCGAACGATGATGAGTGTAACATTACAAGTCAGCATGGATTCTCTGGACAAGCGATTTACTATTCGTAAAATACCGATGGTATCCTTAGGTATAGAAATAGATGGTTTGTTCCTGCCATTAAGAAGCTTCGTGACGAGATTCTTTCTGAAGCACACTCTTCCAGGTTTTCTGTCCACCCGGGGAGTACAAAGATGTACAGAGACCTTAAATATCACTACTGGTGGCCTGGTATGAAACGAAGTGTGGCAGAATATGTAGGATCATGTTTGTGTTGTCAACAGATTAAAGCCGAGCATCATAGACCCTCAGGAATGTTGCAACCCTTACCAGTTCCCGAATGGAAATGGGAACAAATAGCTATGGATTTTGTTATAGGATTACCTAGAACAGCAAGGGACATGATGCAATCTGGGTATGTCAATCGTTTTTTAACCAAATCTGCTCACTTTCTGCCGATAAGATAACATACTCGATGGATCAACTGGCAGAGTTGTATCTGCATGAAGTAGTTAGACTGCATGGAGTTCCAAGCACTATAGTTTCAGACCGAGACTCCAGATTTACATCTAAGTTTTGGAAAAGTCTGCACAAGGCTATGGGAACGCAACTAAACTTTAGCACAGGTTTCCACCCTCAAACTGATGGACAATCGGAAAGAACCATTCAAACATTAGAGGATATGCTCCGGGCATGTGTTTTGGATTTTCAAGGTTCTTGGAGCAAATACCTATCCTTAGTAGAATTCTCTTACAACAACAGTTTTCAGGCAACCATAGGTATGGCACCATACGAGGCATTGTATGGACGGAAGTGCAGATCACCATTGTATTGGGATGAAGTTGGGAAGCACAACTTATTGTCCTGAAATTGTGCAACAGACAGTAGAGAAGATTGCTCTTATCCGTCAAAGAATCCTGACAGCTCAAAGCCGACAGAAAAGCTATGCAGACAAAAGACGAAGGGAACTGGAATTTGATGTTGGTAATGAAGTTTTTCTAAAGTGTCACCTTTTAAGGGAGTTGTGAGGTTTGGAAAGAGAGGAAAGTTAAACCCCAGATTTATTGGACCATTCACCATTTTGGAGAGAGTTGGAGAGCAGCCTACCAGTTACAGCTGCCGGCTTCTATGGATGGAATACACAGTGTGTTCCATGTGTCTATGCTAAGAAGTGTGTTAGAGATCCATCACAGATTGTGGAACAGCAGAGTATCGAAGTTCTCCCCACTCTGGCATATGAAGAGAAACCTGTAAGGATCTTGGACTATGCAGTGAAGGTATTGCGCAACAAAGAGGTTCCATTAGTGAAAGTCCTTTGGCACAACCAGAACATAGAGGAAACAACTTGGGAGCGCCAGCAAGACATGATGGACCAACATCCGGAATTATTCAAGTACTGAATTTTGAGGACAAATTCTTTAAGGATGGGTAAATTGTAGCCACCCGGTTAGTGAACCGAGATTTTTAACTAACCATTATAATGTGAGGATTTGGGAGAAATGATGATTAGGTTAATAAATAACTATGCAAGGGCAAAAGAGTAATTAGCATTTTGAAAAGTGGAAAATGTATTTAAGGAAGGGTTTAATGAGGTTTAGCCACCACTATTCCCTCATTTCTCCTTTCTCGTTATTCAGCTCAGGCTCAGCAGAACTCCAGGCGATTCTCCTTACCGATCCTCATTCCTCAACTAGGTAAGTTTTTCCTTTCGTTCACTTGAGATTTTAGTGGTTAGATAGCAGAGGGAGCGCAATGTGTGTGTGTTATGTCGATATTGTGAATGAATGGAGTTCGGGATTTAGTACTGAGCTGAGGGTGTATGATGCCAGAACTACACAATATCTCCTGAAGGTTTCGGAGTTGTAGGGCTACAGTAGTGGTAATCTATCGGTATCTCTATGAAACTAGGTGGGCAAGGCTTCCAGAGTAGTTGAAAACGAATGATTTCCAGGAGATCAGGTAAGTAATGTTTGCTTGTGCCTTCGGGCCTACATCACAAAACGTTAGGTTTGTATTTACTTGGATGTGTTTGTATGCCATGCATCATGTTTTCAAATGTATACGAAAATGAATTTGAATACATATGGATGGAGAGGATGAATGGATTGAACCGCAAAGTGAATCAGACTTACTGTTAAGGGAATTAATCCGCCCCTTAATGAGACAGTGGATATAATATACTTTGGAAGAGCGATCCAACTTCCAATTTCACAGGGGGATCTGAACATGTGAATCAGATTTACTGTTAAGGGAATTAATCCGCCCCTTAATGAGTCAGTGATAAATACTTTGGAGAGTTGATCCAACTCCCAATTTCACAGGGGGATCTGAATCAGAAACGATGAATGAGCAACTGAGATAAAAGTAGAAACTGCATGATTAGGAGTTTATGTTTCAGTAATTCATTTCATTTTGCATTCCTTACTAGCATTAGGCTAATAGATGAGTTTTGTGATGTAGGTGAAGAAGTGACAGCAGGTGTGTTTACTGAGTTCACTGAGTACTAGACGGGTTGGAGGAGTGCAACCTATTCAATGTTCTGGCAGCTGATGGGCGGTTTAACTGATGTCTGTCAGTGAGGAGGACTAGTAAGTTAAAGATTCAGTCTGAGTATGTTGAGTTTTCATGACAGAATTGATTTCAAAGTTTTTAACATGTTTTGAGTTTTTCCTTCCTGATAACCGTATCATGTTGGGTCTGATTGTAGTACGTGCTAAATTTTGAGTAATGCAATGGTTGAATCGTTTCTGAATGATTTCAGTAGAGTAAGTAAATCCTTTTCTGTAGTTGGAGTAGTGTTTTATAACGAGAGTGATGAAATGTGTTTGCTTCTTCTCGTAGAGCGATATCGGTAGATGTGAGTCAGGTAAGTGTCTATCGGAAGATGTTGTGTAGGTTTTTGTCGTCTAGCGATCGGCAGATGAAGTTATGTTGACTTCATCGGCAGATGAATTTGTGTTGACTTCATCGGCAGATGAAGTTGTGTATGAAGTTATGTTGACTTCATCGGCAGATGAAGTTATGTTGACTTCATCGGCAGATGAATTTGTGTTGACTTCATCGGCAGATGAAGTTGTGTATGAAGTTATGTTGACTTCATCGGCAGATGAAGTTATGTTGACTTCATCGGCAGATGAATTTGTGTTGACTTCATCGGCAGATGAATTTGTGTTGACTTCATCGGCAGATGAATTTGTGTTGACTTCATCGGCAGATGAATTTGTGTTGACTTCATCGGCAGATGAATTTGTGTTGACTTCATCGGCAGATGAATTTGTGTTGACTTCATCGGCAGATGAATTTGTGTTGACTTCATCGGCAGATGAATTTGTGTTGACTTCATCGGCAGATGAATTTGTGTTGACTTCATCGGCAGATGAATTTGTGTTGACTTCATCGCAGATGAATTTGTGTTGACTTCATCGGCAGATGAATTTGTGTTGACTTCATCGGCAGATGAATTTGTGTTGACTTCATCGGCAGATGAATTTGTGTTGACTTCATCGGCAGATGAATTTGTGTTGACTTCATCGGCAGATGAATTTGTGTTGACTTCATCGGCAGATGAAGTTATGTTGACTTCATCGGCAGATGAATTTGTGTTGACTTCATCGGCAGATGAATTTGTGTTGACTTCATCGGCAGATGAATTTGTGTTGACTTCATCGGCAGATGAATTTGTGTTGACTTCATCGGCAGATGAATTTGTGTTGACTTCATCGGCAGATGAATTTGTGTTGACTTCATCGGCAGATGAATTTGTGTTGACTTCATCGGCAGATGAATTTGTGTTGACTTCATCGGCAGATGAATTTGTGTTGACTTCATCGGCAGATGAATTTGTGTTGACTTCATCGGCAGATGAATTTGTGTTGACTTCATCGGCAGATGAATTTGTGTTGACTTCATCGGCAGATGAATTTGTGTTGACTTCATCGGCAGATGAATTTGTGTTGACTTCATCGGCAGATGAATTTGTGTTGACTTCATCGGCAGATGAATTTGTGTTGACTTCATCGGCAGATGAATTTGTGTTGACTTCATCGGCAGATGAATTTGTGTTGACTTCATCGGCAGATGAATTTGTGTTGACTTCATCGGCAGATGAATTTGTGTTGACTTCATCGGCAGATGAATTTGTGTTGACTTCATCGGCAGATGAATTTGTGTTGACTTCATCGGCAGATGAATTTGTGTTGACTTCATCGGCAGATGAATTTGTGTTGACTTCATCGGCAGATGAATTTGTGTTGACTTCATCGGCAGATGAATTTGTGTTGACTTCATCGGCAGATGAATTTGTGTTGACTTCATCGGCAGATGAATTTGTGTTGACTTCATCGGCAGATGAATTTGTGTTGACTTCATCGGCAGATGAATTTGTGTTGACTTCATCGGCAGATGAATTTGTGTTGACTTCATCGGCAGATGAATTTGTGTTGACTTCATCGGCAGATGAATTTGTGTTGACTTCATCGGCAGATGAATTTGTGTTGACTTCATCGGCAGATGAATTTGTGTTGACTTCATCGGCAGATGAATTTGTGTTGACTTCATCGCAGATGAATTTGTGTTGACTTCATCGGCAGATGAATTTGTGTTGACTTCATCGGCAGATGAATTTGTGTTGACTTCATCGGCAGATGAATTTGTGTTGACTTCATCGGCAGATGAATTTGTGTTGACTTCATCGGCAGATGAATTTGTGTTGACTTCATCGGCAGATGAATTTGTGTTGACTTCATCGGCAGATGAATTTGTGTTGACTTCATCGGCAGATGAATTTGTGTTGACTTCATCGGCAGATGAATTTGTGTTGACTTCATCGGCAGATGAATTTGTGTTGACTTCAAATTGCTACTGGTACTCTGCCACCGACCCTGTCTGCTTCAAATTCAGAAATTCCAACTTCTTTGCGGTCTGGACCGTGCTGTTAAAATATTTCTCATAGAAGATGTCCTTAACTGTGACCAAGTCATGGTCAGAATGTCAGTGGTGGTTTCAACTGTTTCCCACCAGAGTTGAGCTTCGCCAGCCAAGTTAATGTTGCTAACGTGACCTTATCTCCTTCTCCTATGCTGGCGCCCAAACATGCTCTCTATCTTCCTAAGCCACCCTTCAGCCACAACAGGATCAGACGACTGACCATCAAACGTGGGAGGTCTTAACCTCCGGAATCTATCCCCGGAATGCTCGTTGCTAGAACCCGAGTTGGCACTTCCTTGCACCTCTCGGTTCAGAGTACTCCTAGTTGCTCGGATTGTTGGCGCATTAATTCTGCCTGCTGTCGCACTAGATCTGTCAACTGTCCGATTACACTAGAATCTTCTGCGCTTCCCGGAGTTGGTGTCTCCCTCCGCACCCTTGCCTTCCTGGTCGTCGGGACTTTTTTGCTATATTCCTGCGCAGGGTTAACTATTTTATAAACATCTAATTACAGGCTAACATAACACGTACAGTTGTTGGAGTACTCCCATGCAACGATCGGCCACTATGGAGTAATCTTTTGAACGGTTTAACTGAATGTCTCTGATACCACTTGTACGCCCCGAGTCATCTGAACCCGTGTGCTACCCAAACACTGAACCGAACCATGACGACTTGATAAAAATTCGCTCGACAGTCAAATTTTGACTTTTTCTAAAAGTTTCAATATTTAAACTTGCAGCGGAAATAATTCTAAACACAATGTAGTAAAACAAAACTATAAATCATGGTTTGAAATGTTAAGAGGCAACGGTAGTTTTGGAAATTAAAGTTTAAAACTGTGGAATACTAGAGAAATCGCGGAATCCAACGGTTCGGCCCGAGGAGCAAAAGCCACCGGAGGAGCAAAATGAAAACAAAAAGGCTTCTACCGATGACGTGCACCAACAACGCATTACCATCTGCCGGATGACGTCAACGAGCATCATCGGCAGATGAATTTGTGTTGACTTCATCGGCAGATGAATTTGTGTTGACTTCATCGGCAGATGAAGTTATGTTGAAGTGGCGAAGTGCTGTGATAGCCAATCCATCCCTAAGATGAGATCATAGTGCTCGATGCCCATAACAATAAGGCGAGCATAGAGGGTGCTGCCTCCAATCGAGATAATATTGCCCTGGACAACACGACCAGACTGCATACGCTCACCCGAAGGTAGCATCACACTATATTCACACTCTGCTAACTCAGGCGCAAGCTTCAATCTAGAAACACAAGCAGTGGAAACAAAAGAATGCGTAGCCCCCGTGTCTAAAAAAGAAAATACAGTTACGCCCGTAAGCAATATAGTACCTGCTATTCACGGCAGGCTGATCCTCGTCATCAACATCGCCAGGCTCTATAAATGCGAAGATCCGGGGCATAATCCTCCTCTGATCACTGCCTGACTGATCTCGGCCCCGCTTCGGGCAGTCTTTAGCAAAATGGCCTGATTCTCCACACCAATAACACACATCTGTGCCTAACTTGCACTGGCCCCTGTGTTCCTTCTGACATTTAGGGCAAACCGGTACCTGAGAAACGCCCTGTACTTGCTTCCCCTTTCCCTGGTCATTACCTCCCTCAAGAGGTCTCTTCACACCCCTCTGCTACTGCTGGGGCTGTGCTCTGTGTAACGACCCCAGAGGAATCGTCACATAATTCATGACTTTCTTAATCATTTAATTCTTATTACTCACGCTTTATTTAATTTTTGGTAATATATATTTTTTTTGAAACATAATTTAGCTTAAGACATCACACATTAGGCATCGCTCGGCAGAGGAGTACATTATACATCTGCCGGTGGGCAGGGTAAAATGCTCCATCCGATAAAAGACTTTAGCTCTTAAGCTGCACCTACCGATGGAGAAATAAACTCGCATCTGCCGATCATACCCCAACAGATTTCTATTCTTGATCACTTACTCCTGCCTGTCGCTAAATGACAAGCAAGGAGTTCACATCTTCCGGTAGAGAAAGATTTCATCATCCGATTCGTCACGTGAAACTCGCGTGACTCACTTATCACCGCCTAATAGAGGACATCTTCCGATGAGCACGAGCTTAACACGTGACCCTTTAAAACTTCACTAGATAGGGGATCATCCGGTGGGCACGTGCATCACTCGTGGTTCATTGACCTCGTTCAGCATCAGTAATACACTACACATACCGGTCACTAGACGACAAAATAACGTCTTCATCGTCCGGTGACTCAAATACACTATCCATACCGGTCACTAAACGACAAGATAACCCTCACATCATCCGGTAGCTAGACGACAAAATTTAAACCTACATCTTCTGATGGCTTAAACACTCTACATCTATCGGTCACTGGGCGATGAAATAACATTTACATCATCCGGTAACTTAAATACACCTCATCTGCCGATCACTAGATGACAAAATGGCACTCTCATCATCCGATAGCTTAAACGCACCACATCTACCGATCACTAGATGACAAAATAACACTCTCATCATCCGATAGCTTAAACGCACTACATCTACCGATCACTAGATGACAAAATAGCACTCTCATCATCCGATAGCTTAAACGCACTACGTCTACCGATCACTAGATGACAAAATAGCACTCTCATCATCCAATAGCTTAAACGCACTACGTCTACCGATCACTAGATGACAAAATAGCACTCTCATCATCCGATAGCTTAAACGCACTACGTCTACCGATCACTAGATGACAAAATAGCACTCTCATCATCCGATAGCTTAAACGCACTACGTCTACCGATCACTAGATGACAAAATAGCACTCTCATCATCCGATAGCTTAAACGCACTACGTCTACCGATCACTAGATGACAAAATAGCACTCTCATCATCCGATAGCTTAAACGCACTACGTCTACCGATCACTAGATGACAAAATAGCACTCTCATCATCCGATAGCTTAAACGCACTACGTCTACCGATCACTAGATGACAAAATAGCACTCTCATCATCCGATAGCTTAAACGCACTACGTCTACCGATCACTAGATGACAAAATAGCACTCTCATCATCCGATAGCTTAAACGCACTACGTCTACCGATCACTAGATGACAAAATAGCACTCTCATCATCCGATAGCTTAAACGCACTACGTCTACCGATCACTAGATGACAAAATAGCACTCTCATCATCCGATAGCTTAAACGCACTACGTCTACCGATCACTAGATGACAAAATAGCACTCTCATCATCCGATAGCTTAAACGCACTACGTCTACCGATCACTAGATGACAAAATAGCACTCTCATCATCCGATAGCTTAAACGCACTACGTCTACCGATCACTAGATGACAAAATAGCACTCTCATCATCCGATAGCTTAAACGCACTACGTCTACCGATCACTAGATGACAAAATAGCACTCTCATCATCCGATAGCTTAAACGCACTACGTCTACCGATCACTAGATGACAAAATAGCACTCTCATCATCCGATAGCTTAAACGCACTACGTCTACCGATCACTAGATGACAAAATAGCACTCTCATCATCCGATAGCTTAAACGCACTACGTCTACCGATCACTAGATGACAAAATAGCACTCTCATCATCCGATAGCTTAAACGCACTACGTCTACCGATCACTAGATGACAAAATAGCACTCTCATCATCCGATAGCTTAAACGCACTACGTCTACCGATCACTAGATGACAAAATAGCACTCTCATCATCCGATAGCTTAAACGCACTACGTCTACCGATCACTAGATGACAAAATAGCACTCTCATCATCCGATAGCTTAAACGCACTACGTCTACCGATCACTAGATGACAAAATAGCACTCTCATCATCCGATAGCTTAAACGCACTACGTCTACCGATCACTAGATGACAAAATAGCACTCTCATCATCCGATAGCTTAAACGCACTACGTCTACCGATCACTAGATGACAAAATAGCACTCTCATCATCCGATAGCTTAAACGCACTACGTCTACCGATCACTAGATGACAAAATAGCACTCTCATCATCCGATAGCTTAAACGCACTACGTCTACCGATCACTAGATGACAAAATAGCACTCTCATCATCCGATAGCTTAAACGCACTACGTCTACCGATCACTAGATGACAAAATAGCACTCTCATCATCCGATAGCTTAAACGCACTACGTCTACCGATCACTAGATGACAAAATAGCACTCTCATCATCCGATAGCTTAAACGCACTACGTCTACCGATCACTAGATGACAAAATAGCACTCTCATCATCCGATAGCTTAAACGCACTACGTCTACCGATCACTAGATGACAAAATAGCACTCTCATCATCCGATAGCTTAAACGCACTACGTCTACCGATCACTAGATGACAAAATAGCACTCTCATCATCCGATAGCTTAAACGCACTACGTCTACCGATCACTAGATGACAAAATAGCACTCTCATCATCCGATAGCTTAAACGCACTACGTCTACCGATCACTAGATGACAAAATAGCACTCTCATCATCCGATAGCTTAAACGCACTACGTCTACCGATCACTAGATGACAAAATAGCACTCTCATCATCCGATAGCTTAAACGCACTACGTCTACCGATCACTAGATGACAAAATAGCACTCTCATCATCCGATAGCTTAAACGCACTACGTCTACCGATCACTAGATGACAAAATAGCACTCTCATCATCCGATAGCTTAAACGCACTACGTCTACCGATCACTAGATGACAAAATAGCACTCTCATCATCCGATAGCTTAAACGCACTACTAATAAGTATGCATGAATGCTCATTTTGAGAAAACAAATGCTCATGAATCTTTTCTTATTCATATTCATACTCAAGTCTTCATCCTTGTTCATCATTCATATTCATTGTTCATCATCATCATTCATATTCATTGTTCATCATCATCATTCATATTCATTGTTCATCATCATCATTCATATACATCATTCATGTTCATCGTTCATATTCTTCGTTCACGTTGTGTGGATTAAGGGAGGATTTGTGCCGGTAAAGGGGGTTTGACAGTGAGAGTGCACATAGTTCCCTTGCGGGTCGTATCATGGTCCTTCTTTTGGACAGTGACATACGCCAAACCGCCCCCAACCCTCACTTAATTCACGTTGCTTAAGTTTTATGTTCTTATCTTGTTCATGAGAAAGCATACTCTTAAAACATTTTCATATGCATAAAACATTCATGATGCATGGACATGAAGATTCTTAAATCATCAAGCTACAGAACAGAGCACCATTCGACGTGAAACCTTACCATTGAGCTAATCATCAGCATAAACATTAGACAGTAACATAAGGGAAACTTCTAATTAACATATGGGTTTCTACCTAGCATCCTTTGATGTAGGGTCCTAATGACCGAGAAACCTACACATTCACTTACCTGGTCTCCATAGCAATTTGAGCTCCTTTCTCATCAAACTTCTTCACCTAAAACATTTACATTGCAGTAGTTAAAACAAAATCCTATTAGTTCTAATCACAAGTCATCCTAGGATCTAATAGCTATAGTCACTCCCGAATCCTTAGTATAGTTCTCTGTACAGTTTGAAATCCAAAACCCAAACAGACAGATTCGATTAGCGATAACTCAGGGTTGGTTGTTTAATGTCCAAAATCGATTCAGAATGACATTACCACTTTCAGATTTTTAAAATACCCTTACTAATACTTGGCCATTGAAGAACCCAGAACTTCAACACATAGCAGAAAACAGAGCTTAACGACTAAAAGATAGCTACATTGCCAAACTCGTACCTTGAGCACAAAGTAGCCGAGAAGCAGCAAGGAAACCGATTGTCGAAAGAGGGATTTTCAGCTGACAGAGAGCGAGAGCTCGGGAGGGGAAATCGCCGAGAGTAGGAGATGACGGCTACAGTGGTTTAAATGAGGTTTGAATCCTTTTCTTTTTCTTTAAATACTGGTCTCAATCCTCCATTATTACAACTTTGCCACTCAACCTAGTTTAAATCCACATGTAATTAATTAAGCTTGGCATAAAATTCTAAACCGTGAAGATTGAATAATCATGGCCGTTAATTCAGTTAGGAAGTCACCTGGTTGAAGTTGTCAGGTGTTACACTCTGGGCTGCCAACCTCGGTTCAGCGACTGAGGTCGAATCTCACGGAAGAAGCCCTTAGATGGCTCCCTCGGTCTAGCAGAACTCTGATCATGGCCGTTAATTCAGTTAGGAAGTCACCTGGTTGAAGTTGTCAGGTGTTACACTCTGGGCTGCCAACCTCGGTTCAGCGACTGAGGTCGAATCTCACGGAAGAAGCCCTTAGATGGCTCCCTCGGTCTAGCAGAACTCTGATCATGGCCGTTAATTCAGTTAGGAAGTCACCTGGTTGAAGTTGTCAGGTGTTACACTCTGGGCTGCCAACCTCGGTTCAGCGACTGAGGTCGAATCTCACGGAAGAAGCCCTTAGATGGCTCCCTCGGTCTAGCAGAACTCTGATCATGGCCGTTAATTCAGTTAGGAAGTCACCTGGTTGAAGTTGTCAGGTGTTACACTCTGGGCTGCCAACCTCGGTTCAGCGACTGAGGTCGAATCTCACGGAAGAAGCCCTTAGATGGCTCCCTCGGTCTAGCAGAACTCTGATCATGGCCGTTAATTCAGTTAGGAAGTCACCTGGTTGAAGTTGTCAGGTGTTACACTCTGGGCTGCCAACCTCGGTTCAGCGACTGAGGTCGAATCTCACGGAAGAAGCCCTTAGATGGCTCCCTCGGTCTAGCAGAACTCTGATCATGGCCGTTAATTCAGTTAGGAAGTCACCTGGTTGAAGTTGTCAGGTGTTACACTCTGGGCTGCCAACCTCGGTTCAGCGACTGAGGTCGAATCTCACGGAAGAAGCCCTTAGATGGCTCCCTCGGTCTAGCAGAACTCTGATCATGGCCGTTAATTCAGTTAGGAAGTCACCTGGTTGAAGTTGTCAGGTGTTACACTCTGGGCTGCCAACCTCGGTTCAGCGACTGAGGTCGAATCTCACGGAAGAAGCCCTTAGATGGCTCCCTCGGTCTAGCAGAACTCTGATCATGGCCGTTAATTCAGTTAGGAAGTCACCTGGTTGAAGTTGTCAGGTGTTACACTCTGGGCTGCCAACCTCGGTTCAGCGACTGAGGTCGAATCTCACGGAAGAAGCCCTTAGATGGCTCCCTCGGTCTAGCAGAACTCTGATCATGGCCGTTAATTCAGTTAGGAAGTCACCTGGTTGAAGTTGTCAGGTGTTACACTCTGGGCTGCCAACCTCGGTTCAGCGACTGAGGTCGAATCTCACGGAAGAAGCCCTTAGATGGCTCCCTCGGTCTAGCAGAACTCTGATCATGGCCGTTAATTCAGTTAGGAAGTCACCTGGTTGAAGTTGTCAGGTGTTACACTCTGGGCTGCCAACCTCGGTTCAGCGACTGAGGTCGAATCTCACGGAAGAAGCCCTTAGATGGCTCCCTCGGTCTAGCAGAACTCTGATCATGGCCGTTAATTCAGTTAGGAAGTCACCTGGTTGAAGTTGTCAGGTGTTACACTCTGGGCTGCCAACCTCGGTTCAGCGACTGAGGTCGAATCTCACGGAAGAAGCCCTTAGATGGCTCCCTCGGTCTAGCAGAACTCTGATCATGGCCGTTAATTCAGTTAGGAAGTCACCTGGTTGAAGTTGTCAGGTGTTACACTCTGGGCTGCCAACCTCGGTTCAGCGACTGAGGTCGAATCTCACGGAAGAAGCCCTTAGATGGCTCCCTCGGTCTAGCAGAACTCTGATCATGGCCGTTAATTCAGTTAGGAAGTCACCTGGTTGAAGTTGTCAGGTGTTACACTCTGGGCTGCCAACCTCGGTTCAGCGACTGAGGTCGAATCTCACGGAAGAAGCCCTTAGATGGCTCCCTCGGTCTAGCAGAACTCTGATCATGGCCGTTAATTCAGTTAGGAAGTCACCTGGTTGAAGTTGTCAGGTGTTACACTCTGGGCTGCCAACCTCGGTTCAGCGACTGAGGTCGAATCTCACGGAAGAAGCCCTTAGATGGCTCCCTCGGTCTAGCAGAACTCTGATCATGGCCGTTAATTATAGGGGGCTGAAGCTTCTGAAATCTCTCCATCCCCCGGTTACCCGAAACAGCCGTCTCTCGAGCTCTAATGCCCTCTCGGTCTATCATAGTACCCAGCTGCTGAGACTGTCTCTCCATCTGCTGAGACTGTCGCTCCATATGCTGGGACTGCTGGGCGATAAAATCCTTAAGGGTGTCTATCGTGTCGTCTCGGTCGTCTCGGTCATTTTGTGGACGCACCATAATTATAAAATTCCTATAAAAAGTTAAACAAATATTCTAAGAAATTAGAAATCGAATAAAGCTATAAACATACTTACAGTTGATAAAGGACGTCCGCGTAGTGGCTGTGCAGTCGAGCAGTCTACAGAACCGATTTTAAAACCCGGGAGCTTTGATACCATAGTTGTAACGACCCTAGTACTGTACCTATTTTCCCAACTATTATTATTATTATTATTTTTTATCTATATACTTTAAATAAACACTAAGCGGAACCTAAACCGAAATCGAAATCAGAATCGAAATCGGAATTGAAATCTAACTTTTAAACCTCTTAAAAGAAACATAAAACTATTTAACAAAATAATTAAAAGTATAAAATAATTACAAAAACCAGAACAAATAAAGGGGAGGGCAAAACTGTCTAGCCCGTGACAAAAGGGGCAGCGAACAGTCGCTGCAGCATGCAGCGATCTTCCATGCGTTCCCTTGCCTCCTTCAATCGCCTTCATCATTTCATTTTTTCTACAATTGCTCTCTGGAATTCCAGAGAGCAAAACACTTAATGAAAACTCTTTGGAATCCGATTCCAGAGAGCAACCTCACGTATTTTTTTCACCAATTTCTCATCAATAACCATAATCGACTTATAACTTAAACTCAACCAAAATGTATTCTAGACTCAATCAACTTGCAGCGGACTTTGCGAAATCCAACTGCGTGGATAGCTCTAAAAACCAAGCATATCCGTAACCATCATAAAACCATAAAAAACATTCCCATAACGTTTAATTAACAGTTAAACTAAAACATTTTCTATATACAGTTTACCAAAACATTTGAAACATTAACATAAAACCTATCAACTACCAGTACCAAACATCCTATAATTTCTATACAAACATCAGCCCAAAATGTCTCAAACCTTCAAAATCTATACATACTGTCCCCACGGGTCAGGTAAGCGTCGACTGCGCCAGCACACTACCGCAGCCATTCTCCGTCAACTGGACTCAAGCCTCAGGAGGAGGAATCTCATCCTCACCTGTATCCTCGTAATCACTTAAACCATACATACACACTATGAGATGAAATCCCAGTAAGCTCTACGTAAATGCAATGCATGCTGTGCGTATGAGTTCGATAAATCATGCTTTATTTTCTTTACTATGCAATGCACGATAGGTGTCACCGAGATCCTATCTCTCTAACCGGAGAGAGCTCATCCAGCGGGCGGACTACTCTTTCCAGCTAGAGGTGGGGGGTACACGCTTACAACACGTACAGCTGTGCCTGAGCCCCACCTCGCGTGACCGATAAACGATACGCCTTTCGGCCAATATGCCTTTCGGCCGATATGCCTTTTGGCCAATATGCCTTTCGGCCGATATGCCTTTCAGCCCATGTTATGCTTTACATTATCTTAAAACCCTGTGCGGAAGTTCATTTTCATGCTTTTCTTTAAAACACGTGATGCGTGAACAGTTCATATCTTAAAGTAAACAAGCAATAATGTATACCATCAAAGACTGTAAAACATAATCTATAAAACAAATAAGCCTAGCTACCCAACCAAAGCAATATAAAACAAGTGCATCTCCAAAATTCCTCGACACGACATTCGACGTACGGTGTAGGCCAATCGGCCAGAGAAGAATCACGAGAACTTACCTCGTGTCCAAAGCAGCTCAAGCTCCGTCCACGAGCGCTGTTCACTAAGCAATTTACAAGGATTGACGTTAAAACGAGTTTAAGTTAATAAACGTCCAACTGTCAAAACCTTAACTAAAGGAATTTCCTAACATTCCAACTTAACTTATCGAGACATTTAATCCATTAATCTACGCTCGATACCCCGAAATCCAATTTACGAGTTTTCCGAAAACCCGAAATTTACAAATTTAACATTTCTCCTAAATCGTCCTAACTTCTTCCAATAACGTTTAATACGTGCAATACGTTCGTAAATTATAACAATCTATCAATTTCGAGCCCTAAATCTCGATTTTTAACAAAACCTAAACGAAACCTAATTGTTTAAAACTCCATAAATATCGAAATAAAAGCTCTAAGATTGTAGGTTCATACCTAGAACGTCGATTGGAGGAGAAAGCACGAAGAAAACGGAACGATCGGAGGTCGAAACGGAGGTTAGAACGTTGAAGTCGTCGTGAGGGAGGAAGAGAGAAAGCTCTCTGGTTTCTTCACGCAACAGGGGAGAAGTGAAGAAGAAATAGATTTAGGTTAATTTATAATATTGATTTGAAAATTACTAAAATGCCCTTAGCACTTATTTCTATTTGTTTCGTCCTTCGTTTCGTTAATCGACTAGCGATTTGGCTTCCCCAAATTTTCTTATTTCTCCAATAAGTCCAATTTATTATTTGGGTTCTAACAAAACTATCCGTTTGCAATTCGGATCTCGTTTACTATTTTTACTAAAACATCCTTCATATTACGAGAAATGTAATTACTCGGAATATAGCGTTATTACTCCAAAAATTCCCGTAAATTTCTTAAAATTCCTATTAATCGTTAGGATCGTAATAAAGCTTTCTTTTCGTAAAACGGACCTGAGTTGACATATTTACAAAAATGCCATTATATAATAAAATATTAATATAGTATATTAAATCCAAAATCCGTACAAGCCGGGTATTACTGTAATACCCGGTTTTTATATAGACCAATTCTCTATCTCTTGTAGCTAATGGTGCATTTTATATGGCAATATTAAATGTAGGGTTGGTGGATGACTAGACAAGGGCATATGAGTAATTGGAAATTTAAAAAGTTGATAACGTATTTAAGGAAAGAGGTTTTGAGTTATTTCACGGTAGCCGCCACCCTTTCCCTCATTTCCTCTCGGTTTTTCAGCTCGAGCAGCAGGATTCTCCAGGCGATTCCCCTGTTCGATTCTCCTTCAACCTAGGTGAACTCTCCTCGTCTTCTTGTGATTTTAGTAGTTAGATAGCTGAGGGAATACAATGTATGAAGTTTCGAGGAAAACGCTATGATTTGGTATAGATTCGGGTTTCTGTGAAATGGGAATGCACGAAGATCCGAACTCCATAATTTATTTCCTTAAACTCCTGGATTGTTTAGAATGAAGTATAACTAACATACTGCCTACGATTTTAGGTTTGAGCTAAACCGAAGTAGCTAGCAACCAAGTAATTCCAGGAGGGCCAGGTAAGTAGAGTTTGTATTTGCCTTCGGGCCTACATCACAAAACACTAGGATTTTCTTGTATGCATGAAAGTATGTTTCATTTCAATTGCCATGCATCATATTTTGGAAAGAAAACGAAAATGAATTTACATGAAGTAGCATGGTGAGTTGTGAACAGATTGAGACAATACATTTTTAAGGGAATTAATCCGCCCCTTAATCGAACATAACTGGATTCATACCTTGGGAAAAACCGATCCACCTCCCATTGTATCAGGGATCATCAGACCGGTTGAATGAATGCAATATAACTGAGGAAGAGGAATGTAGAAATTGCATATTTAGGATTTGCATATCTCTGTACTTCCATCATTTCTTGCTCTGCTTACTTAGCATTAGGCTAATAGATGAGTTTTGTGATGTAGGTGTTGAGAATATAGCAGGTGATTTCCTTGATCGTGCAAATGAATAGATGTGGTTGGAGGAGTACTCTCATGTTCTGATTCGGCAAACTGTTGAGGCGGATTAACTGATGTCTGCAGATATGAGAAATTAATTGACAATGATTTAGTCTGAGTATGTTGAATTTTTATAACAGTAGAGATTGCAACCTTTTGAATACATTTTAGAATTTCTGATGTTAGTGTCCTGTTGAATTTCTAGAATGCTGATTTTACGGAATTTGAGTAATACAATGAATTGAGGTGTTTTAGAATGAGTTTTGGTAAAATGTTGAGTCCAATTGTTAGTCAAGTTTACTGTCAAATTGTTCAGTCCATCGATATGAAGTTGAGTAATACGTCTATTTGATGTTGTTTGGTAAAGTCTATCGGCAGGAGAAGCTGGATAATTAAGTTATCCTGCTGACGTCATCGGCAGAAGCCTGTTATTTATATATGGCCTATTCCGTTGACTAGTCGTCGGCAGCTGTGTTTGAGTCGTGACGTCATCGGCAGAAGCCTGTTATTTATATATGGCCTATTCCGTTGACTAGTCGTCGGCAGCTGTGTTTGAGTCGTGACGTCATCGGCAGAAGCCTGTTATTTATATATGGCCTATTCCGTTGACTAGTCGTCGGCAGCTGTGTTTGAGTCGTGACGTCATCGGCAGAAGCCTGTTATTTATATATGGCCTATTCCGTTGACTAGTCGTCGGCAGCTGTGTTTGAGTCGTGACGTCATCGGCAGAAGCCTGTTATTTATATATGGCCTATTCCGTTGACTAGTCGTCGGCAGCTGTGTTTGAGTCGTGACGTCATCGGCAGAAGCCTGTTATTTATATATGGCCTATTCCGTTGACTAGTCGTCGGCAGCTGTGTTTGAGTCGTGACGTCATCGGCAGAAGCCTGTTATTTATATATGGCCTATTCCGTTGACTAGTCGTCGGCAGCTGTGTTTGAGTCGTGACGTCATCGGCAGAAGCCTGTTATTTATATATGGCCTATTCCGTTGACTAGTCGTCGGCAGCTGTGTTTGAGTCGTGACGTCATCGGCAGAAGCCTGTTATTTATATATGGCCTATTCCGTTGACTAGTCGTCGGCAGCTGTGTTTGAGTCGTGACGTCATCGGCAGAAGCCTGTTATTTATATATGGCCTATTCCGTTGACTAGTCGTCGGCAGCTGTGTTTGAGTCGTGCCACCTCCCATTGTATCAGGGATCAATCATCTGTTAAGGGAACTAATCCACCCCTTAAGTGACATATATGTGGATTCATACCCTGGGAAAGCTGATCCACCTCCCATTGTATCAGGGATCAATCATCTGTTAAGGGAACTAATCCACCCCTTAAGTGACATATATGTGGATTCATACCCTGGGAAAGCTGATCCACCTCCCATTGTATCAGGGATCAATCATCTGTTAAGGGAACTAATCCACCCCTTAAGTGACATATATGTGGATTCATACCCTGGGAAAGCTGATCCACCTCCCATTGTATCAGGGATCAATCATCTGTTAAGGGAACTAATCCACCCCTTAAGTGACATATATGTGGATTCATACCCTGGGAAAGCTGATCCACCTCCCATTGTATCAGGGATCAATCATCTGTTAAGGGAACTAATCCACCCCTTAAGTGACATATATGTGGATTCATACCCTGGGAAAGCTGATCCACCTCCCATTGTATCAGGGATCAATCATCTGTTAAGGGAACTAATCCACCCCTTAAGTGACATATATGTGGATTCATACCCTGGGAAAGCTGATCCACCTCCCATTGTATCAGGGATCAATCATCTGTTAAGGGAACTAATCCACCCCTTAAGTGACATATATGTGGATTCATACCCTGGGAAAGCTGATCCACCTCCCATTGTATCAGGGATCAATCATCTGTTAAGGGAACTAATCCACCCCTTAAGTGACATATATGTGGATTCATACCCTGGGAAAGCTGATCCACCTCCCATTGTATCAGGGATCAATCATCTGTTAAGGGAACTAATCCACCCCTTAAGTGACATATATGTGGATTCATACCCTGGGAAAGCTGATCCACCTCCCATTGTATCAGGGATCAATCATCTGTTAAGGGAACTAATCCACCCCTTAAGTGACATATATGTGGATTCATACCCTGGGAAAGCTGATCCACCTCCCATTGTATCAGGGATCAATCATCTGTTAAGGGAACTAATCCACCCCTTAAGTGACATATATGTGGATTCATACCCTGGGAAAGCTGATCCACCTCCCATTGTATCAGGGATCAATCATCTGTTAAGGGAACTAATCCACCCCTTAAGTGACATATATGTGGATTCATACCCTGGGAAAGCTGATCCACCTCCCATTGTATCAGGGATCAATCATCTGTTAAGGGAACTAATCCACCCCTTAAGTGACATATATGTGGATTCATACCCTGGGAAAGCTGATCCACCTCCCATTGTATCAGGGATCAATCATCTGTTAAGGGAACTAATCCACCCCTTAAGTGACATATATGTGGATTCATACCCTGGGAAAGCTGATCCACCTCCCATTGTATCAGGGATCAATCATCTGTTAAGGGAACTAATCCACCCCTTAAGTGACATATATGTGGATTCATACCCTGGGAAAGCTGATCCACCTCCCATTGTATCAGGGATCAATCATCTGTTAAGGGAACTAATCCACCCCTTAAGTGACATATATGTGGATTCATACCCTGGGAAAGCTGATCCACCTCCCATTGTATCAGGGATCAATCATCTGTTAAGGGAACTAATCCACCCCTTAAGTGACATATATGTGGATTCATACCCTGGGAAAGCTGATCCACCTCCCATTGTATCAGGGATCATCAGACCGGTTGAATGAATGCAATATAACTGAGGAAGAGGAATGTAGAAATTGCATATTTAGGATTTGCATATCTCTGTACTTCCATCATTTCTTGCTCTGCTTACTTAGCATTAGGCTAATAGATGAGTTTTGTGATGTAGGTGTTGAGAATATAGCAGGTGATTTCCTTGATCGTGCAAATGAATAGATGTGGTTGGAGGAGTACTCTCATGTTCTGATTCGGCAAACTGTTGAGGCGGATTAACTGATGTCTGCAGATATGAGAAATTAATTGACAATGATTTAGTCTGAGTATGTTGAATTTTTATAACAGTAGAGATTGCAACCTTTTGAATACATTTTAGAATTTCTGATGTTAGTGTCCTGTTGAATTTCTAGAATGCTGATTTTACGGAATTTGAGTAATACAATGAATTGAGGTGTTTTAGAATGAGTTCTTGGTGATGTTTGCGTTAGTGGTAACGAACCGGGTTCAGATAACTCGGGGCGTTACAGGTTGGTATCAGAGACATTCAGTTAAACCGTTCAAAAGATTACTCATCAGTGCCAATCATTGCATGGAAGTGCTCCAACAACTGTAAGTGTTTACCTTGACCTTAGTTATTAGATATTTACGAGCATACTTAACCCTGTCCAGGAATTTAGCATATGGCTAGACGACCAGGAAGACCGAGGATACCAAGAGAGGTACCAAGTCCAAGACGTGAGGAGGACTCTAGTGTGATCAGACAACTGACTGAGTTGATGCGCCAACAGACTGACATAGTGCGTCAACAATCTGATCAATTAGGGGTGCTGTTGAATCGAGAAGCACAAGGAAGTGCCAACTCGGGTCCTGGTGGTGAGCATTCTGGAGATAGGTTTAGGAGACTTAGACCACCCACATTTGATGGACAGTCAACGGATCCAGTCATAGCTGAAGGATGGCTTAGAAAGATTGAAAGTATGTTTAGGTGTGCCAGCATAGGAGAAGAAGACAAGGTCACGTTGGCAACCTTCCATCTTGCTGGTGAAGCTCAACTCTGGTGGGAGACAATAGAGACCACCACAGATGTTCTGACCATGCCTTGGTCACAATTCAAGGATGCTTTCTATGAGAAATATTTTAACAGTACTGTCCAAACCGCAAAAAAATTGGAGTTCCTCAACTTGAAGCAGACAGGGTCTGTGGCCGAGTACAGTAAGCAGTTTGAGTCTCTGTCCAGATTTGCTGGACATTTTGCCCCCAGGGATGAAGATAAGGTGTTTAAGTTTGTGCATGGATTGAAGCCAGAAATTTACCGAGGAGTAAAATTCTGCGGTATAAAGGGTTTGACATTAAGTGAAGTAGTGTCCACTGCTCTGGAAGTGGAAGAGGCTGAAAGGAAGTGTGCTGGACCAAAGGAGACCCCGCAAAGGTTTAACCAGCCACACCAGCAGAAGGGAATGAAGAGGCCAAGTGAAGGCCAAAATAGCAAGGAAGCAGGAAGAAAAATACAGAAGGTCAAGAATTTTCCCCAATGTCCAACGTGTTTGAAGAATCACCCGGGGGAGTGTAGGTGGACTTCTAGAAGGTGTTTCAATTGTGAGGAGGTCGGGCATTCGTTCAAGGACTGCACCAAGCCCAGAGTCCTTCGATGCTTCAACTGTAACAAGACAGGACACATGGTTAGAGACTGTCCAATCCCTAAGAGTGGCCCTGCTATGGTTAAACCGAGGATATTCTCAATGGTAGAGTCAGGAGAAGAGGAACAGCCTGCTGTAGTGTCAGGTACTATATTGATCAATTCAGTACCTGCTTTCACTTTATTAGACTCTGGTGCAACGCACTCATTTATAGCATCTACTTTTGCCAATAAATTAGATGTACAGTTTACCCCTTCCATGCATGTGTTTAATGTTGCCTTACCCTCTGGGGAAAACATGCACTCTGACCAAGTGATGCTAGATAGCAATGTGTTAGTAGGGAATGTAAGTCTACCTGCTGATCTTATAATTATGGATATAATAGGATTTGATGTAATCCTAGGTATGGACATTATGAGTTTCTGGTCATGTCTTTTGGTTTGACAAACGCACCAGCAGCCTTTATGGATCTTATGAACAGAGTGTTTCATGAGTATTTGGACAAGTTTGTCATTGTATTTATAGATGACATTCTAATCTATTCCAAAACCAAGGAGGAGCATGCAGAACACTTAAACTTAGTGTTAGGATTACTGAAACAGCACCAATTATACGCCAAGTTTTCTAAGTGTGAATTTTGGTTGGACCAAGTTCACTTTTTAGGACATGTCATTTCTGGAAATGGATTATCTGTTGATCCAGCTAAGGTTCAAGCAGTTAGGGAATGGCCCCAACCGAAGAATGCCACCGATATCAGAAGTTTTCTTGGACTAGCAGGATACTATAGAAAGTTCATTGAAGGATTTTCAAAGATTGCTACACCTCTCACTAAGTTGACTAGGAAGAATGTAAAGTACACATGGACCGATGAATGTGAACTTAGTTTCCAAACTTTGAAACAGAAACTGACCAATGCTCCTATTTTAACCCTTCCAGTTGAAGGTGGTAAGTATAGTATTTACTGTGATGCATCCAAGATTGGACTGGGCTGTGTCTTGATGCAGGACGGGAAAGTTATAGCTTACGCTTCCAGGCAGTTGAAAACGCATGAGAAGAATTACCCCACGCATGACTTAGAATTAGCTGCAGTGGTGTTTGCACTTAAGATTTGGAGACATTATCTGTATGGACAATCTTGTGAAATATTCTCATGGTAGAGTCAGGAGAAGAGGAACAGCCTGCTGTAGTGTCAGGTACTATATTGATCAATTCAGTACCTGCTTTCACTTTATTAGACTCTGGTGCAACGCACTCATTTATAGCATCTACTTTTGCCAATAAATTAGATGTACAGTTTACCCCTTCCATGCATGTGTTTAATGTTGCCTTACCCTCTGGGGAAAACATGCACTCTGACCAAGTGATGCTAGATAGCAATGTGTTAGTAGGGAATGTAAGTCTACCTGCTGATCTTATAATTATGGATATAATAGGATTTGATGTAATCCTAGGTATGGACATTATGAGTTTCTGGTCATGTCTTTTGGTTTGACAAACGCACCAGCAGCCTTTATGGATCTTATGAACAGAGTGTTTCATGAGTATTTGGACAAGTTTGTCATTGTATTTATAGATGACATTCTAATCTATTCCAAAACCAAGGAGGAGCATGCAGAACACTTAAACTTAGTGTTAGGATTACTGAAACAGCACCAATTATACGCCAAGTTTTCTAAGTGTGAATTTTGGTTGGACCAAGTTCACTTTTTAGGACATGTCATTTCTGGAAATGGATTATCTGTTGATCCAGCTAAGGTTCAAGCAGTTAGGGAATGGCCCCAACCGAAGAATGCCACCGATATCAGAAGTTTTCTTGGACTAGCAGGATACTATAGAAAGTTCATTGAAGGATTTTCAAAGATTGCTACACCTCTCACTAAGTTGACTAGGAAGAATGTAAAGTACACATGGACCGATGAATGTGAACTTAGTTTCCAAACTTTGAAACAGAAACTGACCAATGCTCCTATTTTAACCCTTCCAGTTGAAGGTGGTAAGTATAGTATTTACTGTGATGCATCCAAGATTGGACTGGGCTGTGTCTTGATGCAGGACGGGAAAGTTATAGCTTACGCTTCCAGGCAGTTGAAAACGCATGAGAAGAATTACCCCACGCATGACTTAGAATTAGCTGCAGTGGTGTTTGCACTTAAGATTTGGAGACATTATCTGTATGGACAATCTTGTGAAATATTCTCAGACCATAAAAGTCTGAAATATATTTTCACTCAAAAAGAATTAAATATGAGGCAACGTAGATGGTTAGAATTTGTAAAAGATTATGACTTTGAGATCAAGTACCATCCCGGAAAAGCAAATGTTGTGGCAGATGCCTTGAGCAGGGTAGCAACATCAGCCCCGACTATGAGTTTCAGTATGCCGTTAGCCTTAGAATCTGAATTTCGAAGGTTTAATCTAGAAGCAGTATCTAGCGTATCAGCTATACTTTCGGCCATAACCTTAAGACCTACTATTCTTGAGAAGATAAAGGAAGCTCAGTCGAACGATGATGACTGTAACAAGTTCAAGTCAAGCATAGACTCCACGGACAAATCGGATTTCAACTATTCTTCCGATGGAATCCTTAAGTTTAGGAATAGGTGGTTTGTTCCTGCCATTAAAGAGCTTCGTGATGAGATTCTTTCTGAGGCTCATTCCTCTAGATTCTCAGTTCACCCTGGGTGTACGAAGATGTATGAGGATCTGAAACAGCATTATTGGTGGCCTGGAATGAAAAGAAGTGTGGCAGAATATGTAGGATCATGTTTATGTTGTCAACAGGTTAAAGCTGAACATCAGAGACCTGCAGGAACATTACAACCTTTGCCAATCCCCGAATGGAAATGGGAACAAATAACCATGGACTTTGTGGTAGGATTGCCTAAAACAGTAAAAGGACATGATGCAATTTGGGTAATAGTTGACCGTTTAACCAAATCAGCCCACTTCCTGCCTATGAAGATGACATACTCAATGGATCAACTTGCTGAGTTGTATGTGCACGAAATTGTCAGATTGCATGGAGTTCCAAGTATTATAGTCTCAGACCGAGATGCTAGATTCACATCTAAGTTTTGGAAGAGTTTGCATAAGGCAATGGGGACTCAGCTTAGTTTCAGTACAGCTTTCCACCCTCAAACAGATGGACAATCCGAAAGGACTATTCAGATTTTAGAAGATATGCTTCGTGCTTGTGTTTTAGATTTCCAAGGTTCCTGGAGTAAGTACCTAGCTTTAGTAGAATTTTCTTACAATAACAGTTTTCAGGCAACAATAAGAATGGCACCGTATGAAGCACTGTATGGACGAAAATGCAGATCACCTTTGTACTGGAATGAAGTTGGTGAAGCGCAGTTGCTTGGTCCTGATATTGTGCAACGGACTGTGGAGAAAGTTGCTCTTATCCGACAAAGAATCTTGACAGCTCAAAGCCGACAGAAGTGTTATGCCGATAAGAGACGCAGAGAATTGGAGTTTGAAGTTGGAGATGAAGTTTTCCTTAAGGTGTCACCTTTCAAGGGAGTTGTAAGATTCGGAAAGAGAGGGAAGTTGAATCCTAGATTTATTGGACCATTCATAATCTCGAAGAAGTTTGGGAAAACAGCCTATCAGTTACAGCTGCCAGTCTCTATGGATGGAGTCCATAATGTGTTTCATGTTTCCATGTTGAAGAAGTGTGTGCGGGATCCGTCTCAGATTGTGGAACAGCAGAGTATTGAAGTTCAACCAACCCTTTCTTATGAAGAGAAACCAGCAAAGATCCTAGACTTTGCTGTAAAAGTATTGCGGAACAAAGAAATCCCACTAGTTAAAGTCTTGTGGCACAATCAAAACCTTGAAGAGACAACTTGGGAACGCCAACAAGACATGATGGATCAATATCCCGAATTGTTCAGGTACTGAATTTTGAGGACAAAATTCTTTTAAGGAGGGTAGATTGTAATACCCGGTTTTTATATAGACCAATTCTCTATCTCTTGTAGCTAATGGTGCATTTTATATGGCAATATTAAATGTAGGGTTGGTGGATGACTAGACAAGGGCATATGAGTAATTGGAAATTTAAAAGTTGATAACGTATTTAAGGAAGAGGTTTTGAGTTATTTCACGGTAGCCGCCACCCTTTCCCTCATTTCCTCTCGGTTTTTTCAGCTCGAGCAGCAGGATTCTCCAGGCGATTCCCCTGTTCGATTCTCCTTCAACCTAGGTGAACTCTCCTCGTCTTCTTGTGATTTTAGTAGTTAGCTAGCTGAGGGAATACAATGTATGAAGTTTCGAGGAAAACGCTATGATTTGGTATAGATTCGGGTTTCTGTGAAATGGGAATGCACGAAGATCCGAACTCCATAATTTATTTCCTTAAACTCCTGGATTGTTTAGAATGAAGTATAACTAACATACTGCCTACGATTTTAGGTTTGAGCTAAACCGAAGTAGCTAGCAACCAAGTAATTCCAGGAGGGCCAGGTAAGTAGAGTTTATTTGCCTTCGGGCCTACATCACAAAACACTAGGATTTTCTTTGTATGCATGAAAGTATGTTTCATTTCAATTGCCATGCATCATATTTTGGAAAGAAAACGGAAAATGAATTTACATGAAGTAGCATGGTGAGTTGTGAACAGATTGAGACAATACATTTTTAAGGGAATTAATCCGCCCCTTAATCGAAACATAACTGGATTCATACCTTGGGAAAACGATCCACCTCCCATTGTATCAGGGATCAATCATCTGTTAAGGGAACTAATCCACCCCTTAAGTGACATATATGTGGATTATACCCTGGGAAAGCTGATCCACCTCCCATTGTATCAGGGATCAATCATCTGTTAAGGGAACTAATCCACCCCTTAAGTGACATATATGTGGATTCATACCCTGGGAAAGCTGATCCACCTCCCATTGTATCAGGGATCAATCATCTGTTAAGGGAACTAATCCACCCCTTAAGTGACATATATGTGGATTCATACCCTGGGAAAGCTGATCCACCTCCCATTGTATCAGGGATCAATCATCTGTTAAGGGAACTAATCCACCCCTTAAGTGACATATATGTGGATTCATACCCTGGGAAAGCTGATCCACCTCCCATTGTATCAGGGATCAATCATCTGTTAAGGGAACTAATCCACCCCTTAAGTGACATATATGTGGATTCATACCCTGGGAAAGCTGATCCACCTCCCATTGTATCAGGGATCAATCATCTGTTAAGGGAACTAATCCACCCCTTAAGTGACATATATGTGGATTCATACCCTGGGAAAGCTGATCCACCTCCCATTGTATCAGGGATCAATCATCTGTTAAGGGAACTAATCCACCCCTTAAGTGACATATATGTGGATTCATACCCTGGGAAAGCTGATCCACCTCCCATTGTATCAGGGATCAATCATCTGTTAAGGGAACTAATCCACCCCTTAAGTGACATATATGTGGATTCATACCCTGGGAAAGCTGATCCACCTCCCATTGTATCAGGGATCAATCATCTGTTAAGGGAACTAATCCACCCCTTAAGTGACATATATGTGGATTCATACCCTGGGAAAGCTGATCCACCTCCCATTGTATCAGGGATCAATCATCTGTTAAGGGAACTAATCCACCCCTTAAGTGACATATATGTGGATTCATACCCTGGGAAAGCTGATCCACCTCCCATTGTATCAGGGATCAATCATCTGTTAAGGGAACTAATCCACCCCTTAAGTGACATATATGTGGATTCATACCCTGGGAAAGCTGATCCACCTCCCATTGTATCAGGGATCAATCATCTGAGGGAGGAATGTAGAAATTGCATATTTAGGGATTTGCATATCTCTGTACTTCCATCATTTCTTGCTCTGCTTACTTAGCATTAGGCTAATAGATGAGTTTTGTGATGTAGGTGTTGAGAATATAGCAGGTGATTTCCTTGATCGTGCAAATGAATAGAGGTGGTTGGAGGAGTACTCTCATGTTCTGATTCGGCAAACTGTTGAGGCGGATTAACTGATGTCTGGCAGATATGAGAAATTAATTGACAATGATTAGTCTGAGTATGTTGAATTTTTATAACAGTAGAGATTGCAACCTTTTGGAATACATTTTAGAATTTCTGATGTTAGTGTCCTGTTGAATTTCTAGAATGCTGATTTTACGGAATTTGAGTAATACAATATTGAGGTGTTTTAGAATGAGTTTTGGTAAAATGTTGAGTCCAATTGTTAGTCAAGTTTACTGTCAAACTTGTTCAGTCCATCGATATGAAGTTGAGTAATACGTCTATTTGATGTTGTTTGGTAAAGTCTATCGGCAGGAGAAGAGTAGTGTTTTGTTGTCTACGGTAGTTGATAAGCAGTAAACTTGCCTTCTATCGGCATACGTTTTAAAAGTCACGTGATAAGCACCGTATCGGCAGAAGCTGGATAATAAGTTATCCTGCTGACGTCATCGGCATAAGTAGGACATTCTGCTTAGCGTTTAGCAATCGGCAGAAGTTAGATAATGGGTTTATCTGGCTGACGTCACCGGCAGGAGAAGCTGGATAATTAAGTATCCTGCTGACGTCACGGCAGACTGCCTGTTATTTATATATGGCGGCCTATTCCGTTGACTAGTCGTCGGCAGGGGCGTTTGACCTCTGTCACCCCATCGGTATTTAACGATTTAAACTTTTACTTCCTTCAACTAATTATTCCTTAACACTTCAACTGATTCTTTCAAACATTATTTTACAGTTTTTATTAATTCACGTCTTGTCTAAATGATTTTCCGCTGCAAGTTTTAAACATTTTTAGGTTTTAATAAACATCAAATCTTGATCCTCGAGTGAAATTGTAAATTGCTCCGAGAGTTCTTGGTGATGTTTGCGTTAGTGGTAACGAACCGGGTTCAGATAACTCGGGGCGTTACAGGTTGGTATCAGAGACATTCAGTTAAACCGTTCAAAAGATTACTCATCAGTGCCAATCATTGCATGGAAGTGCTCCAACAACTGTAAGTGTTTACCTTGACCTTAGTTATTAGATATTTACGAGCATACTTAACCCTGTCCAGGAATTTAGCATATGGCTAGACGACCAGGAAGACCGAGGATACCAAGAGAGGTACCAAGTCCAAGACGTGAGGAGGACTCTAGCGTGATCAGACAACTGACTGAGTTGATGCGCCAACAGACTGACATAGTGCGTCAACAATCTGATCAATTAGGGGTGCTGTTGAATCGAGAAGCACAAGGAAGTGCCAACTCGGGTCCTGGTGGTGAGCATTCTGGAGATAGGTTTAGGAGACTTAGACCACCCACATTTGATGGACAGTCAACGGATCCAGTCATAGCTGAAGGATGGCTTAGAAAGATTGAAAGTATGTTTAGGTGTGCCAGCATAGGAGAAGAAGACAAGGTCACGTTGGCAACCTTCCATCTTGCTGGTGAAGCTCAACTCTGGTGGGAGACAATAGAGACCACCACAGATGTTCTGACCATGCCTTGGTCACAATTCAAGGATGCTTTCTATGAGAAATATTTTAACAGTACTGTCCAAACCGCAAAAAAATTGGAGTTCCTCAACTTGAAGCAGACAGGGTCTGTGGCCGAGTACAGTAAGCAGTTTGAGTCTCTGTCCAGATTTGCTGGACATTTTGCCCCCAGGGATGAAGATAAGGTGTTTAAGTTTGTGCATGGATTGAAAGCCAGAAATTTACCGAGGAGTAAATTCTGCGGTATAAGGGTTTGACATTAAGTGAAGTAGTGTCCACTGCTCTGGAAGTGGAAGAGGCTGAAAGGAAGTGTGCTGGACCAAAGGAGACCCCGCAAAGGTTTAACCAGCCACACCAGCAGAAGGGAATGAAGAGGCCAAGTGAAGGCCAAAATAGCAAGGAAGCAGGAAGAAAAATACAGAAGGTCAAGAATTTTCCCCAATGTCCAACGTGTTTGAAGAATCACCCGGGGGAGTGTAGGTGGACTTCTAGAAGGTGTTTCAATTGTGAGGAGGTCGGGCATTCGTTCAAGGACTGCACCAAGCCCAGAGTCCTTCGATGCTTCAACTGTAACAAGACAGGACACATGGTTAGAGACTGTCCAATCCCTAAGAGTGGCCCTGCTATGGTTAAACCGAGGATATTCTCAATGGTAGAGTCAGGAGAAGAGGAACAGCCTGCTGTAGTGTCAGGTACTATATTGATCAATTCAGTACCTGCTTTCACTTTATTAGACTCTGGTGCAACGCACTCATTTATAGCATCTACTTTTGCCAATAAATTAGATGTACAGTTTACCCCTTCCATGCATGTGTTTAATGTTGCCTTACCCTCTGGGGAAAACATGCACTCTGACCAAGTGATGCTAGATAGCAATGTGTTAGTAGGGAATGTAAGTCTACCTGCTGATCTTATAATTATGGATATAATAGGATTTGATGTAATCCTAGGTATGGACTGGTTGTTTAAACACCACGCCACAATTGATTGTAGAACCGGAGTAGTTAGTTTTCAACCCCCTGGTAAGTTGAAACATACCTTTCAAGCTTCAAAGAAGAGTAAGGAAATGTCTGTGATGACTTCTATTGCCACTAGACCTTCCCTGTGTAGGGAGTATTCGTGCTTCTTAGCTAGTGTTTTAGACACACAGCATATAGGAAAATCGAGTCCTCGAGATGTTTTAGCCGTCCAAGATTTTCCTGAGGTATTCCTAGATGACCTTCCTGGCTTACCGCCAGATAGAGAAATTGAATTTGTTGTAGATGTATACCCCGGAGCCGAGCCTGTGTCTAAAAATCCTTATAGATTAGCTCCAACTGAGCTCAAGGAACTAAAGAAACAATTGGAAGAACTATTAGAGAAGGGGTTCATACGCCCTAGCTTTTCACCATGGGGTGCACCTGTCCTTTTTGTCAAGAAGAAGGATGGATCAATGCGCATGTGCATTGATTACAGAGAATTGAATAAGCTTACAGTCAAGAACAAATACCCTTTGCCGAGAATTGATGACTTATTTGACCAGCTTAGAGGTGCGAGAGTTTTCTCAAAAATTGACCTTAGATCCGGTTATTACCAGCTTAAGGTTAAAACTGAAGATATCCCGAAGACTGCCTTTCGTACTAGGTATGGACATTATGAGTTTCTGGTCATGTCTTTTGGTTTGACAAACGCACCAGCAGCCTTTATGGATCTTATGAACAGAGTGTTTCATGAGTATTTGGACAAGTTTGTCATTGTATTTATAGATGACATTCTAATCTATTCCAAAACCAAGGAGGAGCATGCAGAACACTTAAACTTAGTGTTAGGATTACTGAAACAGCACCAATTATACGCCAAGTTTTCTAAGTGTGAATTTTGGTTGGACCAAGTTCACTTTTTAGGACATGTCATTTCTGGAAATGGATTATCTGTTGATCCAGCTAAGGTTCAAGCAGTTAGGGAATGGCCCCAACCGAAGAATGCCACCGATATCAGAAGTTTTCTTGGACTAGCAGGATACTATAGAAAGTTCATTGAAGGATTTTCAAAGATTGCTACACCTCTCACTAAGTTGACTAGGAAGAATGTAAAGTACACATGGACCGATGAATGTGAACTTAGTTTCCAAACTTTGAAACAGAAACTGACCAATGCTCCTATTTTAACCCTTCCAGTTGAAGGTGGTAAGTATAGTATTTACTGTGATGCATCCAAGATTGGACTGGGCTGTGTCTTGATGCAGGACGGGAAAGTCATAGCTTACGCTTCCAGGCAGTTGAAAACGCATGAGAAGAATTACCCCACGCATGACTTAGAATTAGCTGCAGTGGTGTTTGCACTTAAGATTTGGAGACATTATCTGTATGGACAATCTTGTGAAATATTCTCAGACCATAAAAGTCTGAAATATATTTTCACTCAAAAAGAATTAAATATGAGGCAACGTAGATGGTTAGAATTTGTAAAAGATTATGACTTTGAGATCAAGTACCATCCCGGAAAAGCAAATGTTGTGGCAGATGCCTTGAGCAGGGTAGCAACATCAGCCCCGACTATGAGTTTCAGTATGCCGTTAGCCTTAGAATTTGAATTTCGAAGGTTTAATCTAGAAGCAGTATCTAGCGTATCAGCTATACTTTCGGCCATAACCTTAAGACCTACTATTCTTGAGAAGATAAAGGAAGCTCAGTCGAACGATGATGACTGTAACAAGTTCAAGTCAAGCATAGACTCCACGGACAAATCGGATTTCAACTATTCTTCCGATGGAATCCTTAAGTTTAGGAATAGGTGGTTTGTTCCTGCCATTAAAGAGCTTCGTGATGAGATTCTTTCTGAGGCTCATTCCTCTAGATTCTCAGTTCACCCTGGGTGTACGAAGATGTATGAGGATCTGAAACAGCATTATTGGTGGCCTGGAATGAAAAGAAGTGTGGCAG
This sequence comes from Begonia masoniana, assembly GCA_022432975.1. Taxonomy (NCBI): domain Eukaryota; kingdom Viridiplantae; phylum Streptophyta; class Magnoliopsida; order Cucurbitales; family Begoniaceae; genus Begonia; species Begonia masoniana. Next base: position 9,446,958 of record CM039509.1, read on the forward strand.
AATATGTAGGATCATGTTTATGTTGTCAACAGGTTAAAGCTGAACATCAGAGACCTGCAGGAACATTACAACCTTTGCCAATCCCCGAATGGAAATGGGAACAAATAACCATGGACTTTGTGGTAGGATTGCCTAAAACAGTAAAAGGACATGATGCAATTTGGGTAATAGTTGACCGTTTAACCAAATCAGCCCACTTCCTGCCTATGAAGATGACATACTCAATGGATCAACTTGCTGAGTTGTATGTGCACGAAATTGTCAGATTGCATGGAGTTCCAAGTATTATAGTCTCAGACCGAGATGCTAGATTCACATCTAAGTTTTGGAAGAGTTTGCATAAGGCAATGGGGACTCAGCTTAGTTTCAGTACAGCTTTCCACCCTCAAACAGATGGACAATCCGAAAGGACTATTCAGATTTTAGAAGATATGCTTCGTGCTTGTGTTTTAGATTTCCAAGGTTCCTGGAGTAAGTACCTAGCTTTAGTAGAATTTTCTTACAATAACAGTTTTCAGGCAACAATAAGAATGGCACCGTATGAAGCACTGTATGGACGAAAATGCAGATCACCTTTGTACTGGAATGAAGTTGGTGAAGCGCAGTTGCTTGGTCCTGATATTGTGCAACGGACTGTGGAGAAAGTTGCTCTTATCCGACAAAGAATCTTGACAGCTCAAAGCCGACAGAAGTGTTATGCCGATAAGAGACGCAGAGAATTGGAGTTTGAAATTGGAGATGAAGTTTTCCTTAAGGTGTCACCTTTCAAGGGAGTTGTAAGATTCGGAAAGAGAGGGAAGTTGAATCCTAGATTTATTGGACCATTCATAATCTCGAAGAAGTTTGGGAAAACAGCCTATCAGTTACAGCTGCCAGTCTCTATGGATGGAGTCCATAATGTGTTTCATGTTTCCATGTTGAAGAAGTGTGTGCGGGATCCGTCTCAGATTGTGGAACAGCAGAGTATTGAAGTTCAACCAACCCTTTCTTATGAAGAGAAACCAGCAAAGATCCTAGACTTTGCTGTAAAAGTATTGCGGAACAAAGAAATCCCACTAGTTAAAGTCTTGTGGCACAATCAAAACCTTGAAGAGACAACTTGGGAACGCCAACAAGACATGATGGATCAATATCCCGAATTGTTCAGGTACTGAATTTTGAGGACAAAATTCTTTTAAGGAGGGTAGATTGTAATACCCGGTTTTTATATAGACCAATTCTCTATCTCTTGTAGCTAATGGTGCATTTTATATGGCAATATTAAATGTAGGGTTGGTGGATGACTAGACAAGGGCATATGAGTAATTGGAAATTTAAAAAGTTGATAACGTATTTAAGGAAAGAGGTTTTGAGTTATTTCACGGTAGCCGCCACCCTTTCCCTCATTTCCTCTCGGTTTTTCAGCTCGAGCAGCAGGATTCTCCAGGCGATTCCCCTGTTCGATTCTCCTTCAACCTAGGTGAACTCTCCTCGTCTTCTTGTGATTTTAGTAGTTAGATAGCTGAGGGAATACAATGTATGAAGTTTCGAGGAAAACGCTATGATTTGGTATAGATTCGGGTTTCTGTGAAATGGGAATGCACGAAGATCCGAACTCCATAATTTATTTCCTTAAACTCCTGGATTGTTTAGAATGAAGTATAACTAACATACTGCCTACGATTTTAGGTTTGAGCTAAACCGAAGTAGCTAGCAACCAAGTAATTCCAGGAGGGCCAGGTAAGTAGAGTTTGTATTTGCCTTCGGGCCTACATCACAAAACACTAGGATTTTCTTGTATGCATGAAAGTATGTTTCATTTCAATTGCCATGCATCATATTTTGGAAAGAAAACGAAAATGAATTTACATGAAGTAGCATGGTGAGTTGTGAACAGATTGAGACAATACATTTTTAAGGGAATTAATCCGCCCCTTAATCGAACATAACTGGATTCATACCTTGGGAAAAACCGATCCACCTCCCATTGTATCAGGGATCAATCATCTGTTAAGGGAACTAATCCACCCCTTAAGTGACATATATGTGGATTCATACCCTGGGAAAGCTGATCCACCTCCCATTGTATCAGGGATCATCAGACCGGTTGAATGAATGCAATATAACTGAGGAAGAGGAATGTAGAAATTGCATATTTAGGATTTGCATATCTCTGTACTTCCATCATTTCTTGCTCTGCTTACTTAGCATTAGGCTAATAGATGAGTTTTGTGATGTAGGTGTTGAGAATATAGCAGGTGATTTCCTTGATCGTGCAAATGAATAGAGGTGGTTGGAGGAGTACTCTCATGTTCTGATTCGGCAAACTGTTGAGGCGGATTAACTGATGTCTGCAGATATGAGAAATTAATTGACAATGATTTAGTCTGAGTATGTTGAATTTTTATAACAGTAGAGATTGCAACCTTTTGAATACATTTTAGAATTTCTGATGTTAGTGTCCTGTTGAATTTCTAGAATGCTGATTTTACGGAATTTGAGTAATACAATGAATTGAGGTGTTTTAGAATGAGTTTTGGTAAAATGTTGAGTCCAATTGTTAGTCAAGTTTACTGTCAAATTGTTCAGTCCATCGATATGAAGTTGAGTAATACGTCTATTTGATGTTGTTTGGTAAAGTCTATCGGCAGGAGAAGAGTAGTTGTTTTGTTGTCCTACCGGTAGTTGATAAGCAGTAAACTTGCCTTCTATCGGCATACGTTTTAAAAGTCACGTGATAAGCACGTATCGGCAGAAGCTGGATAATTAAGTTATCCTGCTGACGTCATCGGCATAAGTAGGACATTCTGCTTAGCCGTTTAGCAATCGGCAGAAGTTAGATAATGGGTTTATCTGGCTGACGTCACCGGCAGGAGAAGCTGGATAATTAAGTTATCCTGCTGACGTCATCGGCAGCGCCTATTCCGTGACTAGTCGTCGGCAGGGGCGTTTGACCTCTGCACCCCATCGGTATTTAACGATTTAAACTTTTACTTCCTTCAACTAATTATTCCTTAACACTTCAACTGATTCTTTCAAACATTATTTTACAGTTTTTATTAATTCACGTCTTGTCTAAATGATTTTCCGCTGCAAAGTTTTAAACATTTTTAGGTTTTAATAAACATCAAATCTTGATCCTCGAGTGAAATTGTAAATTGCTCCGAGAGTTCTTGGTGATGTTTGCGTTAGTGGTAACGAACCGGGTTCAGATAACTCGGGGCGTTACAATTACAGAGCTACTTTCAGAAGCTGGATAATTAAGTTATCCTGCTGACGTCATCGGCAGAAGCTGGATAATTAAGTTATCCTGCTGACGTCATCGGCAGAAGCTGGATAATTAAGTTATCCTGCTGACGTCATCGGCAGAAGCTGGATAATTAAGTTATCCTGCTGACGTCATCGGCAGAAGCTGGATAATTAAGTTATCCTGCTGACGTCATCGGCAGAAGCTGGATAATTAAGTTATCCTGCTGACGTCATCGGCAGAAGCTGGATAATTAAGTTATCCTGCTGACGTCATCGGCAGAAGCTGGATAATTAAGTTATCCTGCTGACGTCATCGGCAGAAGCTGGATAATTAAGTTATCCTGCTGACGTCATCGGCAGAAGCTGGATAATTAAGTTATCCTGCTGACGTCATCGGCAGAAGCTGGATAATTAAGTTATCCTGCTGACGTCATCGGCAGAAGCTGGATAATTAAGTTATCCTGCTGACGTCATCGGCAGAAGCTGGATAATTAAGTTATACTTCCTTCAACTAATTATTCCTTAACACTTCAACTGATTCTTTCAAACATTATTTTACAGTTTTTATTAATTCACGTCTTGTCTAAATGATTTTCCGCTGCAAGTTTTAAACATTTTTAGGTTTTAATAAACATCAAATCTTGATCCTCGAGTGAAATTGTAAATTGCTCCGAGAGTTCTTGGTGATGTTTGCGTTAGTGGTAACGAACCGGGTTCAGATAACTCGGGGCGTTACAATTACAGATCTACTTTTCAATTAATTTTGACAGTTTATTAAATAACAAACTTCAATATAAATTTGAAGATGAAATCTCATCCAATGATATTCTTCAAATCTAATTTAAATAACTTAAAATAATCTCATCTAATGAGACATTTTATTTTGAATCATAATATATTCATTAGAGTGATTATGAATGATTAATCATAATTAATCATTTATATATTTATTCTTGTAACATGAAAATTTGAATAATAATATAAGATGACAGAGGGACCGATAGACTTATAGTTCTAAGTTCCAATAATATTTGTTAATTAATATAAACTCTGTATATTAATTAATACAATTATTATCTTTAGAATAATTCTACTAAATACCTAGAGTTGTATTCTTAGAACTATAGAGTATATTTACTCAAAGTAATGTCCATTGATATAGTCATTACATATGTATTAATCATCTATTAAGATTCGTAATAGAGTTAGGTATAAAATTCATTAACCTCTCATATTACATCTTTATCCTTGACTACCATTAGTTCTTAATTGAATAATTAATTCATAATATTTATGAATTTGCGAGCTAATTATTCAATTCCTAAACTAACAATCAAGAGAATATTGTATTATGGATTTCATTGTATCAATATTAGCATTCCCAATAAATTATTTAATTTATTTCTAAAATACAAGGCATATGTAATGTAGCTGATACAAAACTATACCAAGTAGATCAAAAAATAAATTAAAATGAAATAGGAGTCTACTAAATATAATAAATTTAGATCATACATGTAACACCTGGCCTTTTTGCATGTAATTATTTTTCCCGAACCATTTCTCGGGATTAATTTAAAATAAATGCAATATATATTTTGTTGAAAAACCAAACTAATGTTTAACTAAGCATAACACTAAGTTTAAAACCAATGGAAGGACAAATTAGGAAGAAATTAAGGTTGGTGGGAGAAATCAAATGGATGATTGACATGTGGCAGCTTGTTGAAGAAGTTAAGTTCTTCCCCCTACGTGAAACCCTCTTCATTTCACTTCTCTGCTCTCTCTTCCTCTTCTCGGCATTCTCTCTCCCAGACGACAAGCAACCATCGAAGCACCTTCGATCTTCTTGGATTTCCTTCTGTTTTCTGTCAAAGGTAAGCATCTACTCATGCTAACAAATTTGGACAAGTTTAATGGGGGTTTTTACCGAAGTTTAGGGTTATGGTATTTGGAGAAAACTCACTGTTCTCGGATGAAAACACACCGGTTTGTTTTCTAAGGGTTTGAATGAATTTGGAACAAATTCATCTAACTTATTTGTTAGCATTTGCAGCTTGTTTATTTTCTGAACGTACATGTGCAGGTTCGAACATTTCCGAGACTTTTCGGCTAACTGCATCGAGGATAACAGGTAAGTTCATAAGCATAGATCCGGCCCTTAAGGCCCTACATCAAGGAGGTACTAGGTTTTCTGTTCTGTCAGGTTGTTTTGGGTAGAAGAGTTAGAGTTATGTTCTGAAATGTCTGGCTTTGATTTATCTTCTGCTGTCTATTGTTTTATTCTGTTATCTGCCAGTTAAAGTTCAGGCACCGTTCATGCATGCACTGTTTTCCTGAAAATTCATGCAAAACCGATTTCTGTACACTGTTTGAAATTAATAAGATAAAATCTGACTGAAATGTACCAAGTTAAGTGTGGGACGGGGACTGGCCCCTCTGGTTTTATCCCTCCCTGGGAATCTGAAAATATTGTCCCTGGCAAGGACCCTCTGGTTTTATCCCTCCCTGGGAATCTGAAAACTGCCGTGCCTGATAGTGCACCTACTGAACCAGTTCCCCTATAAGCCCCACTTAATTCTTCTGCCACTGTAATGTAATGTTCTGTTCTGTCACTGAATTTCTGAAAGTTCATGCATTGCATATGCACCACTGCATTCTGATTATGTCCTTACTGAGTTTTAGACTCATAGGTGAACTCTCTGATGTAGGTACTGAATTTGAAACCGAGGACCCTGTTCCTCAAAATGATGATCTAATGTAGAGGGTGGATCGAACTCATGGGGAGGATTGCGGCAGCCAGACAAATTCTGTCCCGAGGTTTAAATTTTTAAAGTATAGTCTATATCTGTAAAGTTTTCTGAAAATTCTGGCTTTGTTGTAAAAACTCTGTAAAAACCTCCGTTTTGGGAAAGTCTGCAAATATATGTTAGGTTAAGTACTGATCCTCAGATTTTAAAACAATGTACAGATTCTGATGTCTAGATTTGAAAACTACTGTATTTGACAGTTGAGTTTATATTCTGAATGTTTCTGAATTTGTTTGGGAACATTTTCTGTTGGTTTGTTTGTGCATGGACAAATTCTGGTTTTAGAGCTATCCATGCAGTTTGTTTTCTTGAAATCTGTCATTTGTAATGAAGGTCTGAAACCTGTATGCCTTCTATTGTGCTCGAGAACCATGTTTTGATGTGGTTTGAGAATCTGAGACGTTTAAGTCTTCTGTTTTTATGCCCTCTGCCTGTATGCTTTCCTGTCAAAAATTGTAAATTCTGCCTTTAAAACTATGTCTTCTGATTACATCTACCGGTAGGAATTTTGCTTGCATCTTCTGCCAAACAGTAATTCTGTTTAGGTTTTGCTCCTACTGATTCCGTTTATTGCATTCATCTTCCGATGACGTCATCTCCTCTTCCGATGACGTCACCATAGCTTTTCTTCTGCCGATTTCAACTGCTGCCTGCATCTTCTGGTGACGTCATCCATCTTCCGGGTGACGTCATCACCTTCTGCCGATTACGTTTACTATCTGTATCTGCCGATGACGTCATCACGTCTTCCGATGACGTCATCACACATTCCGATTCCATCTGCTGCCTATATCTGCCGATGACGTCATCGCATCTTCCGATGACGTCATCACACATCCGATTCAGTTTTACTTAGCATCTACCGACTGACGTCACTCGTTATGTCTTATTCAATCCACCGGTGAACTCAATTCTGTTTGAAGTTCACATCCACCGATTGACACTGTGCATCTTTTGTCGTATCTGCATCCACCGATAGCTTTTATCTTTCCACTCAGTTTTACTCAGCTCCTACCGTCTGACGTCATCCTTGTTTCTGTCTTTACAAATTGCATCTACCGACTGACGTCAGCTATTTCGTTTTATCTGAATCTACCGGTGAAGTCTTTTAAACTAAGTTCCCCGCCAACCTTATGCCTATGTTTTTCTGCTTTATTTCCTGTTTATTCTGTTTATTTGTATATTCCGCTCATGTCATCCGCCTGAAATTTCTGTTTTATTCCACTTCTACATTTAAGTTCATTTCTGTTTTCTGCTTCACCCGAGAGCTCACTCTCTCCCTGTAAATATTTTCTGTTACTCACTGTATTTTCTCCCTCTCTGTAAAGCTACGTTTTAGGGTTTGCATTGACAATGCATGTTTTCTGTCATTCGATTCTGTTCTCTGTTAAAGTTTTAAAAGTTCAGTCGTTAATGTTTTCTGTCTTTCTGTTTCTGTAATTCTGTCTGCCCCTAGTTTAAAAGTATTATGTTAAAAAAAAAATAGTCTCTGTTTTCTGTCAACTGTCCCGGAGTGATGGCTCCGATCTCGGACCCCGATCGGGATTCGGATTTGGGTCGTCACAATACATATATGACATCATTATGATAAAATTAATTGTTCTTCATTTAACGAATATTATAAGGATAATATAATTTCATTTGGAATAGTCCTATAAAATACAATCACTTTCTGTCACTACATATATAGTCAGTATATGACTATATATTCTCAACAAAGTGTTAATTTGAAGATCATGTATTTCAAATATAAGTTATGGATTGATGTAATTATTTCTTTTTAAATTTAATCTCACATTTATCAACATATATGTAAATTTAAAATTATACAAATAATCAATAGTTTTTCTTTAAATTTATAAAACATATTGTATAATATAAATATAAAAATTAATCATAAAAATTATTTATTAATTATACACCATAAAAATAAAAATCTGGTCATAGTTTTTTTTTTTTGGAAAATTATCAATTTGAACCCTGTACTATACAGGTTTTTTCAATTCGGCCCCTGTACTAAAAAAACAGACAAACCGAACCCTATACTTTGATTCTGTTATCAGTTTTAACCTTCTATCAACAATTTCATTAAACCCTCATTAAAAAAACTACCAAACGAATGTAGACTGAGTTGAAAGTTTTACCACATGTTCATTACTTAATGAGAAGATAATCTGGGAATTTTCGTGATTTTTTAACACATCTAGGATTTATTGTAATTTTATTTTAGTATTTTTTAAAAATATTATAATAAATCATACAAGTTTTAACAAATTGCGTAAAGTTTTCTATTACCTACCCATAATATGATGAACATCTGGAAAAAGTTTCAAATAAATAAAATATTTTTGATATTTTTTTAAATTAATCTCAGTTTCTTCTTTACTTTATAAATTAATTTTTAAAAAAATACCAAACAATATTTGATTTATTTGAAAACTTTTCCACATTTTTAACTTATCATGGGTAGATAATAGAAAAAGTTTTGTAATTTTCTAAAATTTGTATGATTTATTATGATATTTTTTAAAATACTAAAATAAAATTTTAATAAATCGTACATGTGTTAAAAAATTACGAAAATTTTCAGATTATCTTCTCATTAAGTAGTGAACATGTATTAAAAATTTCAACTGAATCCAAGATCGTTTGTTAGTTTTTTCAATGAGGGTTTAATGAGATTATTGATAGAAGGTCAAAACTGATAACAGAATCAAAGTACAGGGTTCGATTTGCCGATTGTTTTAGTACAGGGACTGAATTGAAAAAACGTGTATAGTACAGGGTTCAAATCGATAATTACCCTTTTATTTTTTTCACATTATACCCAAGAACAAAGTCAACCTCGCTCTGTTATGGCCTGGGCTCACGAAAGCAACCTCGTCCTCTGTTCTTTATTCAAGCTTATCTCAAATTTTATGGACTCCTAATCGCTTCACACTCTAAGATACAATCTTGACGTCGGGAATCGCGCTGCTCTGGCACGTTTTCCAACCAATGGCTTCTCCTTTTTCCCTCCCTCTCCAACTACATTTGCCGATTCTTCCCGTGTTGTTCTGCTCTTCCCTCACTCTCCAGTCTCTTTCTAGACTCTTAATTTTCTGTCTGATTGCAGATGGATTCTCTGCATATTGCTCCTCTTCTTTCATGCCCACCATCCTTTAATACTAAACTATCAAGAACTTGCCTTATTTCTGGAGTGATCACTCGCCTCTTTCAAATTCCTCTAGGCAGGAAGACTCGTTCAATCGGTCGTTTAAAGCTTACTGCTTCGATTTCGGGTGGAAGGGCATGTGATGTTGGTGGGTATCCGGATGGGTCTTGTGATATCGAAGACAATAACAAGGGAAAAAACGGTTTCGTCTTCGATTCTGAGAGAGATGCTTCTGGCTCTGTGGTTGGGTTTAATTTGATATCTAAACCTGGTATTTACTTTCATTTGCTACTTCTAATTTTATCACAATCGGCTTCATGTCCCCATCTCTGTGGAATCCTGCCTTCTTTTTCTTTGTTCCTGTAGTTTCATTGCCTTGAAGCCATTTTTTGTTTAAAAAAAATTGAAAATAGTACATTTTGCTAATCTTTTTCTCTTGATCTCCAATATGCTGCATACTATTCGGCCATTTTACCCTGGTTGTACTTGTTTGGTTCCCATGTACTCCATTCACTTAGCAGCCTCATCTTCTTTAATACGTTTTCTATTAGTTGTTCCATGCAGATTTAATATGGATTCTGAGTAGCTGTTGTATCTTGCACTCGACTTCTATTTATACTATAAGATCACATTGAGACTTTATAAACTTGGCCATCAGGTGGAAATAATGAAGAAGTTGTCTTAAATAAAGACTTGAAAGCTGATACGGGTGAAGATCAGGATAAAAAGGAAGAAAAGCCCTACGTTAAAGTAACATACAATGTTATCTTTGTAACCTCTGAAGCATCACCATACTCAAAGACGGGAGGCTTGGGAGATGTTTGTGGTTCCTTGCCAATAGCTTTAGCTGCCCGTGGACACAGAGTGATGGTAGTTTGTCCTAGATATCTACATGGCACTCCCGCTGACAAAAAATTTGCCAGGGCTGTCAATTTGGATACTCGCATCAAGTTACATTGCTTTGGAGGAGAGCAAGAAGTAGCTTTCTTTCATGAATACAGAGAGGGTGTTGATTGGGTCAGCCCCTACATGCTTTTCATTTCAGTTGAAATTTTGAAGGATGTCCTTTTTTATGAACAGATACTGAATGAAAAATCTCTTTGGTTTTGATTTTGGTCACTTTTGGAACCATTTGTCAATACTAGTTCTACTATCTATTCCTTTTCAGGTATTTGTGGATCACCCTTCATACCAAAGACCTGGAAATCCATATGGGGACGTGTATGGAGCATTTGGCGACAATCAGGTATGGTTACCTAATGGCTCTAGATGTGGGTATGGTGAAGAATCATACTCATTATTGCAAATAATAATAATTATATGTTTGCATTTTGTTGCACAGTTTCGGTTCACTTTACTTTGCCATGCTGCATGTGAAGCTCCTCTAGTTCTTCCTTTGGGTGGATTCACCTATGGGGAGAAATGTCTTTTCCTTGTCAATGACTGGCATGCAGGACTTGTGCCATTGTAAGTCATTTCTGGTAATTGTTTCTTCATTTTCCCAACTGTTAATCGACGCCCCTTTATCTTAATTATTTTCTTTTGCATAGTTAGAATATGTCTCTATGTTTGATTTTTTTTCATTTTATTATTCAATCATCATCGTCCTTTTCTTAAAGAGGAGTTACAAATTTTGTCTACAACTTGACTACTCTCTGTCTCTTGTACTTTTTATTAAGTCGCTGGCTTCTTCCTCTTTGCTTTGGAAACATGTCCTTTTCCTTTAACGTTGTAATTGGATGAAACTAGTTTTCGATCACCGATTTCTCTTTGTTTTGAATAATTTTACTCTGGACTTCTTTCTGAGAATGATGGCATTGCTAGGGTGCTAATAAGAATTTCACTTGCAGACTTTTGGCAGCCAAGTATAGGCCACATGGAATTTATAAGGATGCCAGAAGCATCCTCGTCATCCACAATCTTGCTCATCAGGTACATGAACTTTTGTTGAAGGAAGTTTACTTGAGACTCATAAAACCTTTCCATCCATAGTTTATCCAATAAAAGTGCAAAGAGTGAAAGACTGGTGAATTTGGAATTCGACTCGCAGTTCACTAAGCAGTTTTCTTCCATGTTTAAGGGCGTTGAACCTGCAGTAACATACAAGAATATCGGGCTCCCTCTAGAGTGGTATGGAGCCCTGGAATGGGTATTCCCAACCTGGGCAAGAACACATGCTCTCGACACTGGTGAAGCCGTCAATATTTTAAAGGGTGCGATTGTGACAGCCGATCGCATTTTGACAGTTAGCAAGGTGGCAAATTATGATTTTTTTTTCACTTTTTCTATCTTTCGATGATGGAATACTAACCTTATGAATTTTAATGTTGATCCGGTTAAGGGGCCACTTTAACTTTGTTGTACTAACCTTAAATGTAGGGGTGGGCAGAACCAGTTCGGAATCGAGAAACCGGACCGTCTGTTCGGTCCGGTTTCCGGGCCGGTTCTATACTTCCGGTTCCGAGACCCCTAAAACCGAGGTCCAAGGTCCGGTCCGCGGTTCTGGGGTCCAAAACTAGTTGGACTATGGGAGAACCTGGTTTATTCGACCCAAAATTACGGCCCAAAGCGAGTTTTTCTCATTTTTTTTTTTAATTTTAAATAGTTTATAAAATTATATATTTATTTTAAATATTCTGAATTTTATTGATTTTATACAAATTACAGTGAAAAAGCGAGTTTTTCGAATTTTTTTGGATTTTCAAAAATTGTTTCAAAAATTGAAAAAATAAATAAATAATGGTGGGAGGAACCGGAACCGGACCGAAAATATAATTCGAGCCTGGTTACGGTACCCGTTCCTTCCAAGCCCCGTTATGGGGCCAAAATATAATTCCTGAAAGGGCCTGTTCGGTTCTGGTTCTGGCTCGAAACCGGACCGGCCCGGACCGCGCCCACCCCTATTTAAATGGATTCCTCCCACTATTTTCTGTTTTGCAAGTGCCGAATAAAATAATATTGAATAATGGGGCCATCTCGGTTAGCATACAGGTTATTCATAAACTAATTATGCCATATTTACTTTACTAAAATCTGCTGATAATTGCAGGGTTATTCTTGGGAAATTACGACAGCAGAAGGTGGATATGGCTTACAAGATTTATTAAGCAGTCGAAAGAGTGTTCTTGATGGTTTGTCTTCTGAACTTTTGTTCTGAATGACCATAGAAATTCAACACATGCCTTCATTTACTTGTATTATAAGCAAAGAAGAAAGAAAGTCATTTTTATGCCATGCTATTCTTATTGGTATGAGCAGGGATTACAAATGGAATCGATGTTTTTGAATGGAATCCATCTTCAGATGTACATATTCCCTCCCATTATTCTCTTGAGGATCTTTCTGGAAAGGTAGGTAAGTATTTTAGTACCTTATTATAATCCCAAAGCACATTTCTCTAATTCCTACTCTTGCCACTGGTAAAAAGCAGGTTAAATGCAAGATTACTCTGCAAAAGGAATTAGGTCTTCCAATTAAGCCCAGTTGCCCATTGGTAATAACTTGGTCTCCTGCTTACCAACTTGATTCTCGGCTTTCGATTTATTTGGGTGGTTATGTTTTGTAGATTGGATTCATTGGACGACTTGACTATCAAAAAGGCATTAACTTGATTCAGGCGGCTATGCCTGAGCTTATGGAAGAAGACGTGCAATTTGTAAGTCACTTCGTCTTTCCTTTCTTTTTCGGCTCTTATTTTCAGCTGATGACAAATGGAATGTACTAGACTAGAGTGCTTGTCTGGCATACTTTTAAACATTGCAGTGTAATGCCGACGGGAAAGTTTATAAAATTTAAAGTGGATGGAAAGACAGAAAAAGTAGATCTAATCATGCAAAATCTAACATGATTGAATGAGATTTCCATGTTCTTAAACAATAATGTCTATTGCTGTATAGCATTGTATCACTCATTTGTGACTGGTTTTCTTATAAAGTCTATGGTCATCCTGATTCCTGCACACGTGCAAGTAAAAGAACCATACATCCTATTTCAGGTTATGCTTGGTTCTGGTGATCCACGGTATGAATCCTGGATGAGAGCAACTGAGTCGGCTTATAGAGACAAGTTCCGAGGTTGGGTGGGATTTAACGTTCCAATGTCTCATAGGATAACAGCAGGGTAATTCAAAGCTCTTAGTTTTTAATGTTTGTTCAACAAATTGACGACTCGGGCTTATTTCAATTGTTGTGTGAACAGCTGTGACATATTGTTAATGCCTTCGATATTCGAGCCATGCGGACTAAACCAATTGTATGCAATGAGATATGGAACTGTCCCAGTGGTTCATAACACCGGAGGACTACGAGTGAGCCTAAACATATTAAAATTAAAAGTGGTTTTATCTATCAATTTTATCTTAAAAATCTCATGGTCTGTCTGAAACTTCAGGATACGGTCTTGAATTTTGATCCGTATGCACAGAAAGGACACGGTTCAGGGACTGGGTAAGTCGTTGGGTTTGAGAAAAAAAAAGCAGATGAGAGATGATAGAAAGTATTACAACCTTACTTTGGCTTTGCAGGTGGACTTTTTCGCCACTGGCAAAAGAGAGTATGTTGGGGGTGAGTCTTCAAACTCGACGCATATTTTGTTATAGCCTTAATACTACGACCGACGGGCATTTGTTTGTTAAGAAAGATACGAGTTTCTCTAATGGTGACCAATTACTCGCAGGCGTTGAGGCTGGCAATCATGACTTACCGGGATCACAAGTCTTCATGGGAGGGATTGATGAAGAGAGGTATGCAGAGGGATTGCACCTGGGAAAATGCTGCCATCCAGTATGAACAGGTGTTCCAATGGGCTTTCATTGATCCTCCCTATTGTAATTGTTAGGAGGGAGAGAAGGGATTACCTATATCTTCATTCATTTCATTTTTTCCTCATTTCCTCTGAGTTGTAGCAATCTCATCAGGTAAGCCATCATTTTTTTTATCCTAAAGTTTATTATTTGTCAATCTATCAAACACAAATTGTCAGGAGACATGTCAAACTTGAAAAATTGCATGATTATATAAGAACAAAACAGAGAACATCTCTTGTTTTCAACAAGGAAAGAGCATCTATCATGCAACCATTTCTTGATTCCCCTCCAATAACTTTCAGGGTATGAACAAGGTGGGGTTTTTCCTATCAAAAAAGGCATTGATAGCCTGATACCATAGAGAGAGAGAGAGAGAGAGAGAGATAGAGAGAGAGTATTTCTATGTCTAAACTTGATGGCAGGGAAATTGGAAAAGACAGTCAGGGTAGAAGAGTGAGGGACATTCTCTTCTTGTATTTGGCTTTGAACGAAGCCTGCCTCAGTCTCTTTGTTCTCTCACTCAGCTGCATGTCCGGCTCTTCTTCCACCATCTTTTTGTGCTCCTCCAACATTACCATCTCTCTCGTCAAACCCATTTCCTGTTTTTTTCATTTCATGCTCATTACCATGGATTCATTCAAATTACAGTATGAAAACGCTGCTAGAGAGAGAGAGAGAGAGAGAGAGAGAGAGTACCTTGACGTTGTTCATGAGAGAGTTGAGGCTCTTGAGCTTTCTATGTGGCCACCTCATGATATGAAGTTCCCTGCACCTCTTCTTCAACAATGTCACTCCCACCTTGAGCTTCTTCGCCGCCGTTGTTATTGGAAGATGGAACTGCTTCTGAATCTCCTCCAGCTTTAACGACCCACTTTTTCTCCCCCCGTTCCCGTAACTCTTCATTGTCTTTGAAAACCCCCGTCGTTCTGTTCCTGAAACTTCTCTTAAACCCTCATTTACATCTTCGCAGTGCTCGTGAAACGATCCCATCGCTGTTTCCAGAGGCTTTTCCTCGAATGAGATATCATTGTACATGGATTGGACGTCGATTTCCGGCGAGAAGAAGTTGCCGCCACTGAAATCGCTGAAATCTTGGAATTCAAATCGGGGGAGACAATTAAAATGGAATGGCATTGGGAAGGAATCCAACTTGAAGTCGTAGATGCTCTCTAATGGCGGAGACTCAAATCCACTACAGCAAGTTAAAACCCATGCAACGCAGAGACCGACATCTCGTTAATACAGTAGCGAAAGAGGTTTTGTCGAGAACCAGACAAAAAAGTAGCAGTAGAGAGTAAACCAAAGACCTGGATGTACTTACGTGCGAAACAGCGGTTGTTCTCCATTGTAGGGCCAGTCAAAATCGCGTGGGTACTCAACCTTTTGAGTATTGAATCTGCCGCCAGACTCCATTGGGAAGAACAAGAGAGAGAGAGAGTGGAGGTTTAAGAAGAGAACGAAAAGGTGGTATAAATAGAGAGAAGAAAGTAGGGACTTAGAAGAGTGTGCGGAGAGTTTATGGGAGTTACGATTTCAATAAAATCCACTAAATGGGTAATCAATTCCTAACAAATCACAGAAGGGGGCTGCATTATCCCTCTTCTTCATCGTCTTCTTCGATGCTTCCATTCCACTGCGTCTTGTGTTATTTGCAGCGGATGCCTAATCTATTCATGGCCTGCTATAAAATAATAGTTTAAATCATGCATCTTTCGGTTTCAAAGTTGGAGAGGACGAGGATGAACAGTAATTTAAGGAGAGGAAGGGGTTACAGAAGAAAAACTGATGATTATGACATGATTTATGATGAAGCTTTCTTTACATCAATGGTAAAAGCTGGCTGCTTTCAGTTACCAAGTTATGAGGGAAAATTAACCAATTAAAGATGCCATAACATGCTTTAAGCATCATCTTCCTCGGCCTAACTCTGAGTATCTGTTTCAGGATAAACACAGAAATATGGTTCGTCTCTTTCACGACCACCATGTTTATGCAGAGGAAGGTTCAACTCTGACAGGCTTTAAGCTCTTCCATATCCTTCTTAAAACAGAAAAGGTGCAAGACTGTTTCCTCCCTCGTTAGATGAACTGCTACGTAATGAAATTTACAGAGAATACAAAAACTGGTTCACCCATTGGATGCCCAAAAACATGTGGCCAAGTAATCTAACGACACAATCTCATCCTTACTCTCTTAGCCATGATGTTTGTTCTGCAACCATGAATAGCAGACACTTTTACAAAATTAGCTCTAGTCAAACCCGGTAAATTTAGCTATGATTAAATTTATTAGAAAATTTTTTGCGTTGTAGACTGATGATGTGTTGGAAGTTTGACTTGTTTTTATCGTCTCATTCCACGTGGATATTTTTGGTTAATTAGTCAAAATCGGTAAAATTGGGTGTCGTCGAGTAAAATATATGTACAATATCTATGTGTATAGATAGATATATATCTATGTGTATATATAGATATATGTATAAATATACAAACCAGATCGAGCCCGAGTCCGATTTTTCCTCTTTTTTCCTTCTTCTTCTTTTTACTTGGTGCTTAACGAGAGTCTTTCTATTGTTTCTTAGATGACTTTACCAACATTGAGTCGGTACCTGAGGTTGCAGCTCCCGTGAGGAAAATGAGCAATCATCGTCGAGTTAAGAATTTTATGATTTCTGCATTGCATAACATTGTTTTTCGAAAACAATATTTTTATGGATTGCCATTTATAAAAGTATGACAGGGCCTGGTCGCCAGTACGTCAGTTTTTATACGTATATGTGCGTATGGTTTTCTCTCATGTTTATTTTCAACATACATGATTATGTTTTTGTTATAATGATGTGCCACGATTCCACAACTTCTCAAACATTTAATGAAGTTTTTCTAACAAATTTTCAAGTTTATATTTTGTAGGAGAATCGTATGATGAAGCCATAAAAAAAATGAAATCATGTGGACAATGTTTGGTGGACCTTATTTTGGTGAATCATAGATGGAAGATCAAGCACACATCGACAGATGATTCAACCTTCGAAAAGAATTTGCATCCACCCCATTCTCCGAAGAGAAATTGTAATATTTGGTAGCCTTAATTACCTGTTTTGGTAAATTGAGCTCATGAAGATTGTAGCTGATATCTCAAGATTTTTGGAATGGGTTGAATCGTTGAATTTAGACATCATTTGCTTGACCAAAGAGTCCAATTACTGAGAGGCATTTCAGTGCCCAAGTCCAATCCGAGTTCAACCCTCTTTTCGAGAAGATGTTAGCATTTTAATTTAGCTTATGTTTGTATCTTTATTTTTGAATCCTTGCTAAACTTCATGTTTCAATAATTGATGATGGGGACCATCTAGTGAGGAGGAGAGAGACATATGACAAGAGGAGACTAAAAAGTGAATGGTTTCCTCATTTGGCCGAACACCCCCTTTTCTCCTTCCTTCATTTTACCCCATTTTGCATTAGTTTTCTTCTTAGTTGTAAACCCTAATGGCAACTCAAGGGATAATATTTATACATCCTTATGAGTCATTGTAAAGTCTTTTGATAAAGTAAAAATCGTGGCTGAAGCCTTTCTCCCAAGCTTGAAGTTTCCTTCAAGTTGTTATGCCTCTTTCTTGGTGAGTAATATCCAAGAGGTTGTGTGAAGAGCGAAATCCATTCTTTATCAGTGTAGGTGGCTTTTACTTCTACTACTTCATTTTCCCCCTCTCTTTGTGGTGTGGAAAAACCCCAACAAGGACGTAGAAAACTCAAATCCATCCATTGAAATCACAACATCCCCAAGTTGGTGCAAGCTATTTTCAGAAAAATTGCTCGTTTCCAATCCAAGCAGTCATCACTCTTTCAGGCGTATCTCTCAAACCACAACGATTTATCCTTCCATTTTTAGAGACAATAAACCCCCCACACACAGAGTCATGCTGCCTCAAGAATCGCATTCATACATTTTCACATGAGAGAGTTATGCCTCTTCAAAGTTGACCCATCTTCTCGGCCAGAGCAGAAAACTGAATCTCTGGCGACCTCCACTCCATCCAACATAACTTCTTTTTCTCAGTGATTCTTTGTATGATATTTTAAGGGCTCATTTCTAACATCCAGGTCTAGAAGTTGTTAAAATTGCATCTCCAAAATCCAAGTACAACTCGAGTTATTGCTGTTCAAAGTTGCTGTCTGTTTTCATCAAAACAACAATTCTGATTTTTCTTGTGCTTCAAAGTTCACCCATTTTTGAAGCACGTCATGTGGCATGTTGAGAGGATGAATCCTCTTGATGCTTTGGGAAGTTTTTTGCCAAAGCATCACGAGATTATCTACAACCCCTTCTATTGCGTGAAGACAGATTTGTTTACACATATAATACAGGGTGATAGGGCAGTGATGACGCGCTCTTTGGAAATTCGATAGCCCCTAAATCTTAACATGGTGATATTTTTACGGGTTTGTGTCATAGCTAACCATCGGTCACCGACCACTCGAGTGATGGGTTAGATCTATAGATCGTCGTCATGCTTACCTCCTGACTCATGAGACGTTAGAATTTGATGTGCCTAGAGGAGCCATCGCCCAATTTCATGCCAAAATCTTCGCCGACGTTTCACCTAATAAGTTCACTCTTTTTATAGGTTTTCATCTTGGGGAACAAGTAAAGTTAAAGCCAAACTTTCAAGGCAAGCATTTGGAATTTAGGAGGAGGCCCAACCAAACCAAGAGAGAGAAGGCACCCGAAGGTGACAAGCAAGGTGGACCTCGTGCATGGCGCGACCATTTTGAAGCTATGGAGGACGATCAATTGAAGCACTCCAATAAGCACATGAAAGTCAAGCTAAATGCTCAAGACATGGAGGAGTCAAGCTACTCAACAACATAAGAGTACATCAGCCATTCCATTTTGAAGAAGAAATTTGTCTTCCTTGTGACAAATGATGTAACCGAGCAAGCCTTTATTTTCTTCAGAACTTTAGTTTATTTTCTTGTTTTTGTGGCATGCATGACTCAACACTTTTGGAGGGAGAGTGAGCTGCATTTGGAGGAAAAATGACCATATTGAAAGAGACATTTGGTGAGAGAAAGTGGTTGCCAAGTTTGGCAAAACTCTAGGTGTACTCGGCAAGGTGAAGTGGCCGAGCACACCCTTTTGGTTATCTTCTTTTTTTGTGTTTGTTTTTGTAACTCTAAAAGCTGAAGAGTGTTGGTATTTAAACCAACATTTTCCCCGCTTCATATTCAATTTTTTATGAATGAAAATCGCAGCTGAAGCTTGCTTGTTCCTCCTTTCAAATAGGTGAGTGATATTCGAGAGTGAGAGTTGAGTGTTTGGTTTTTGGTTTCCACTTTGTTGTGAGTCAAAGTGGTTTATCTTATTGCAACATTATTCCTCTTCTTCTTAGGAATGAAAAATACAGAGCAAGGTTGTATTAAAACTCTCATTCAAGTTTGTTGGAGTGCTCTTCTTCAAAGGAAGTAGCCAAACTCGAAAGGTGCAAACTTATCATCTTATGGACCAACAACAATATTTTGACCATATCTTTCAATTCACGGCGATTTAACCTCTGCAATTTTGAGGGTATTTTGTCCAGATCGTGGTTACTTTTGTTTTAAATTTTCAGCTCATATTGTTTTACCATCAAATGTTATATTTACTGCAAGTTGGGTTATTTTCAGCCAAATCTGTGAAAATCCGAGGAGCAGATTTTTGTTAAGTTTATGATTCATTTTTATTCCATTTGGTCCATAACTTTAAGCACGTCATTTGGTATAAGAGCCCTACTTTTTCCTTGTTGTTTTTTGTGTATTTTGGTCGTCTAAAATGATGACAAGAAGTGGTGCTACTCTTAACCAAAACTGGGACACTAATAACCAACCACCCATGACACCTAACCCGAGTGTTGGTGAATCTAGTTTGCAAGGGCAACTTGACGCGGTTTGGGATCTAAACAAATGCATGCGGAAGCTGAAAAATAAGCAGAAGGTCAGTGCTCAAAGAATGCCCCAAAATAAAAGCAAAAACTAAATGAAACAAAGAAGAAAACGTGGAGGTGGGTGTTGAGTTTTATTGGTTGAGCATGAGATATACGACCTGTAAATACTTCAGAGGATGTCATTGGATTAAAGAGAGCGTTATGGAATGGATGAAACGTCGAGGGTCCCAATGCTGGCCCGTGATGAACAAGCATCACTCGGGAAAAGAGTCATCCATGAAGGAGTGCTCCAACGATTGGAAAAATGCCCAGCATACGCTGCTTCTTCCTCAAAAGAGGCCGACGTGAAGAATGGATGAGACATGTGGCTGCCCCAAAAGCAACTCAATGCTTTGGGTGAAAGAACCATCACTGGCGATGTTCACAGCGTAGGAAAATGGATTTTTTCACTTTCTCTTACTTCCAACTCTAGAAAGAGTGAGGAGAGAATGATAGAGTTAAGAGCACGACCAAGTAATTCAAAACTAAGGGAATAATTTGGTGAAACCATCAGGTGCAACACACCCGATACCGAACACCGAGAACCCATCGAGGAACTCAAAAAATGAAGAAACTTTTCACTAATTTTCTAAATATTTATCAGTCAAAACTCGTCACAAATGTTCAAAAGGAAGCATAAATAGAAGGAGGAAGAAGAAGGAATCAAAAAATAGCCATTGAAAGCTTCCTCCTAAAACTAGCCGTTGGAGTGTATGGCTCGACTACGTGGCTGCTTGTGGCTCCTTGCAGGCGCGATGGCTGCTTGGCTAATCTCTTCGCGTGCCCCCGCTTATGCTTGTGAGCTCCATGCTTGGCCTTGTCTCTTTCCTGTGTGCGCGCACTGCTGCCGTCTATGCGTGCCATGCTGCTTGGTTCCTTGTGCGCACACCCATCACTTGATCAACATCTTGTTACGCGCACCAGTTGTTCGCTGAAATGACACTTCCATGCACCAACCTAGATCCCTAGCCATCCTAAATGCAACCATCCCTACTTGCATGCTAAACAATAATAAGGTTAAAGTTTGCCAACAAAAGATTCAAGATAATTTTAAGTTTCCTAAGCATAAAATAAATCAAAGCTTGGTTACACCATTTGTTAAAAGAAAAACAAATTCCCCCTTGATGATCCCATTCCAAGCTTTATGAAATCTTTTTCCTACAAAACTCACAAACCAATTAGTAGACAAATTTAGTTAAATTTCATACCTTGGTTCGTACTCGATGGTTAGGCCTCGTAGGCATATCACAACTAGATGACTTGAACCAAAAAATGGACAATATTAATCAATGGATTATGGAGATGAGGACTCAACAAGTGAGAGTTACTCAAACCCCCTTGCCTAGGAGAAGGCAAGAAACTGCAAGGAGGAGAGTCCAACATTGAGGAAGAGGATGAAACCGAGCATGAGAAATTTGATGGCCATCATGCAAGGCACGACCCCAGGGATGACTTTAAACATGTCAATGCATCAATCCCTTCTTTTAATGGATCATGCAATGGAGATACATTTCTGTATTGGTTAGATAAAGTAGATAAGGTCTTTGAATGTTATGACTACTTGGAAAAGGTGAAGATTCAATTAGTGTCATTGGAACTAATCGGTTATGCAAGCTTGTAGTGGGAGAACTTGAAAGCCTAAAGGAGGCATGAGAATGAAAAGCCTATCATGACTTGGAGGGTAATGAAGTCTGCAATGAGAAGAAGGTTCGTCACTAGCCACTACAAGCAAGAGTTGTTATTGCAAATGCAAAATTTGAGTCAAGAATCACAATCGGTGGAGGAGTATTTGATCGAATTTGAGACCCTCAAAATTAGGAGTTGTCTAGAGGAGCCCAAGGAGCAAGTTATAGCTCGGTTCATTAAGAGGGTTGAATAGGGAGATTGAAGATGTTGTTAAGCTCCAAAGTTTTAATACAGTGGATGTGGTAATCCAACTTGGTAAAGGAGTTAGTAATCGATTTCGTCCCAAAACCGAGAACTCTTACAAGCCACCCTCTAAGGTGGTACAGGAGAAACCAAGCACAAGGAGTTGGCCTACAAAAGGTATGGAACCACTAGAAGAAGTATTCCACGCCCAAGAAGGACCCCTATTAATGGTTGTCCGAAGAGCCCTATCAATGCAAGCCAAGGATGAAGAGTGTCAACGGGAGAACCTCTTTCATAGCTGGTGTTTGATTAATGAAAAGTTTGTTCTCTCATCATTGATGGTAATTGTTGCATCAATGTTGCTTTTTGTGAGCTAATGAGCAAACTAGGATTGTAGACTTCATCACACCTGAACCCCTACAAGATAGGATGGTTTAATGACTGAGAGAACGTCAAAGTCACCAATCAAGTGGGCATAGATTTTTCCATTAGAGGATATAAGAATAAGGTCGTATGTTATGTGTCTGCCACATTTTGGTGGGGAGACCTTGACAATACGATAGGAAGGCATCCCATGAAGCTTATTCAAATTGCTATTCTTTCAAGTTTGGGGATAAAATGGTCAAGTTTGCTCCACTTAAGCCGGAACAAGTGGCTCAAGATGAGGAGTTGAGGAGGAAAGGAAAAGAGAGATTCACCCTTCTCATTTCTAAGGAGTCGGACAAGTCTCTTGTGGAGGGGAAGCATTCAATCTCCATAGATTTTCAAAAAGGAATGGGTGAGTTGAGGAACACCCCCACGGTGGTTCAAACTCTTATGGACCTGTAACACCCAGATTTTTTGGTTTTCAGATTTTCCGTCGTACAAGGGTATTTTCATAAATATAGTAAATTAAACTCGTTTTGTGAACGGAGAGTTTTATTAGAACCCTAGGAATAAATTGGAATTTTGGTGAAATAAGAAAATTTGGAGAAACCAAATTGATAGACTAAATAACGAACTAAATAGAAAACCAAGTGAAAGGGCAAAAAAGTAATTTGCAAAGTTAAAATTTATAAATGAACTTCTGCATACGTTTTCATGAAAAGGAAATGACTAATGAAAAGATATGAATGCATGTAATCCCGATCATGTCGGGGTGGGGTTTACACATGGCTGTCCTACAGGTGAATCATTCTCTTTCCCCCCAGGTAGATGGAGATGGTTATCCAACCGCCGGATGTGCCATTTTCATCTACTGAGAGCAAACCCCTGGTGACATCCTGCTATGTAACTAAATGAATAAAATGACTGCATGATTTTATAAAATGCGCATGCATAGCATGCATTCTCATTTACGTAGATTTACTGAGCCTTTAGCTCATAGAATGTCTCTATGGTGTAGGTGATCTCGAGCAAGGTGAGGAAGACGTTCCTTCGCTAGATGAACGCACAGGTTGAAGAAAGATGTCAATGGGAGTGCGCTGAGCAGTCGAGGTGATTTTGACCCGTGGGAACCATTGTATAGGTATTTTGAGTATGTTAGGTGGAAAATGTATAGATAGTTTGTTTTAGGAGGATTTGAAATTAGTTGGATGATATTATGTTTCGATGACGGTTTTCTGGTTAGTTTTGTGGAAAAGTATATGCAAAGACGAGTTTTATATGAATGTTAGGGTATTGGAAATATACTGGAACTGGTTGGAAACTTTAAAATCGTAGGAATATGTTTAGTTTTCAAACCGACCTATGCAGTTCGTTTTCACAAATTTTTGCTACATTTTTTGATACGATTTTGAGTCGGGTTTTTGGGGTTTGAGGTGTTTTATGTTCGGAAAAGTTTGAAGTAAGTTTATGGGCGAAGTGTAGATGAAAGAAAGGAAGAAAAGTGGAAAAAGGTGAAATGAGGGAAGAAGAGCATGGGGTGCACGCTGGGGCACGCAGGGTGCAGCATTGGGCGCGCTGGGGCCCACGTGTAGTAGACACAAGGCGCGCAGTGCCCCAGCCGATCAATCGGCACTGGGCGCCGATCAATCGGCACATGCTCTGGAGGCGCGCGGTAATGGCTGGGCGCGGTAGAGGGTCTGCCGATCGATCGGCGCCCAGCGCAGATTGATTGTCCCTCTGCGCGCGCACTGTACGCAGTGACAGCGCGCGCAAAGTCTAGGCGACGCGCGCACCGCACCACATGTGACCTAAATGCAATTTTTTTGAATTTTGACTTTTCAAAACACGTTTCGACCCGACCTTTCAAGATACTTTTTAAACGTATTTTACGAGCGTTCCCCCCGTATTTTTAAGGATTTTAAAAACCCAAAAATCGAGTCGATATTTTAACGAATAAGGTAATCCTTGTTTTAATGTTTTAAAAGTTGAAAAATTTTACTCCGAAATATCTAAGTCAAAATCAACATCAAGTCAAGTCCCGTGACGGCCTGGAACGGGTTGGGGTCGTTACAGGACCAATGTCAAGATGTGATTCCCAAGAAGCCTATACAAGGATCATCCCCCATTCGGGGTGACAAACTTCTATTTAATCTACCATCCAGAGTTACACTACCAATCCAATTAACCCTTGTGAATGAGCTTAGTAGCACTTTAATTTTTGCCAAGGGAGGATTATGGGTCGGCTACATTCAACTAAGAAGGGAGGCAGAAAATGTTTGGAAGATATCCTTCAAGATCAAACATGGAATATTTGATTGGTTGATCATGCATTCCGGCCTCTCCATTACCCCTAATCTCTTTAGGGAAGCTAAAATTTTTGCCTTCGAGGACTTCTTTAGGAGATTCCTTCATAGGACCGAGGGCTGTGATGCTAGAACCACATCTGGTGGTGGTCGTGCAGCTGGAGGTTAGTCATTTCAGCAGTGTTAGCCTACCAGTCACTATTTCCAGAGATCAGCAAGTTACCAGTAGAGTTATAGTTCAAATCAGTATCCTCCTCAGAGGTTAGAAGAGTTTAGGTAATAGTCAGTTCACAGCAGTAGAGGTTAGGGGTGTACAAAACTGACCCAGACCGAAGAACCAGACCAGAACTGAGGTATTGGGTCTGGTTCTTGTCGGTTTTGCACCTTAAATAAAGGAATTTCAGTTTTTTTTTTAACAGAACCAAAGTTCTCGATTTGGTTTTCTGGTTTATTGATACAAAACCACTAAACCCGAACCAGACCATTAAAACCCTATTCAGTATTTTGCTAAGCGCTTAGTCGCCACACCCGCAGCCTGCGCTCTGTCTTCTCACTTCTCTCTCGCTGTCTCACACTTCACAGTCGCTGCGCTCGTACCCACTCTCTCTTCTTAGTTCCCTCTCACAGTCGCCATGCCTCTCTCTTCGTCCAACTAAGAAGAACGAACTGAGTCACCGATGCAGGTAAGCTCTTGACTTTGCCTATTTTAGTTTTTGTAGAGTAAGAACCAGAGCGTCTTGTTTTTTTGAAATTGGACAAAGCCAACTGGATTTTAGTGGGTTTCTATCCATCGTCAAGTCAACTAAGGGATTGAGATTTCAAATAGATATTTTTTTAATATTTTGTGCTGTAAATTATTTTCACTTGGTGTAATGATTTAAATAATAATTTTTTTTAGACATTAAGTTTTTGATCCTTAATCTGAACTCAACCCAATTGGAATTGTTGCATTCATTTCTTCCTGAATGGAAATTTGAAAGAAATGCTTGATTCATGGAAAAATTGGAGTTGGTGGTGCTTATTTGAATGCTATATATATATATATATATATATATATATATATTTTTTTTTTTTTTCAATTATTATACCAAAATGCCAGTGTTGATATTGAACTCGTGAAATGTATCTTGGGTATTTTGATATTTCATTAAATACTGATAATGGAAGATTCTTCCATGGAATTAGAAGATATCATTACTGTTGATAGCTTTCAGATAACTTGACTGAATTATGGTGGAGTAAATTTTAGGCAATATGTAATGTTGTGTAAAGCTTCCTTGGGTTTGAACATCTTTTAATGAAATCTATTAATTATTGCTTCTTGTTCCCCATGATTTTGAGACCTATTAATCAATTTTGCGTGGGTTGATTTATTTTTTGTTAGATTATTAGATTTTTGATAAATTGTTGTATTTTATAGGATGAAAACAAGAAGCACTAATAAAAATGTAGAGATTACTTCCATTACTAGTTCTAGTGTTAGTGTTCGCAGGGGAATGACAAAAAAATCTGATATTTGGAATCATTTTAGTGTTGTTGAAAATGACAATGATAACAATTCTAGAGCTAAATGTAATAATTGTGGAAGAACATATGCATGTTGTAACACCCGACAATTTCGGCCAGGTGATTTTCTTAACAGAATTAACTGTCACCTGTTTATTTAACCTTTTATTTAATGTCTTGAATGCCAAGCTTATTTGTCTTAAACTTTGTGCGGTGGCAGATTGGTAATAAAGAGGGACTTTGGCTTATATAAATAGAATAAGGAAATCCTTAAACCTCTCAAAAACCTCACTGTAGCCGTCACACTTTCCTCTTCGATTTCTCCACTCCCCTAAGCTCCCTCTCAGCTGGTGACTTCTTCACCAGCAAGCGATTTCTCCTGTATCCACTCCGATAACCCACATTCGAGGTAAGGTTCTGACAATGTAGTTGTTAAGTAGTTATTTAGAGCTCTGTTTTCAGCTAGAAACCCGAGGTCCAGATTCTGCAATGGCAGAGTAATAATAATAGGAACATTGTTAATCTGAGTTTGATAATAGCATTACCGATTCGAATCTGAACTTTGTCAACCGACTGTAAATAGCTGCTAGGTTGAATCTGAATGTCCGTGGTTTTGGAGCTTAACCCACGCACACAAGGTGCTTGACGGGAAGGACTAAGGAACATAGAGTTTATGATGACATCTAGTTAGGACTTTACTAGTTTTGAGTTTAAGTTATTTAGGATTTTATTTTAACTACGAATATGAAATGTCATAGGCAAGGAAAGCTCAAGTGAAGGTGCTGCTCAGCTACGGGATTCAGGTAAGTGAATGTATTAAGATTCCGGCCAATAGGGCCCTACATCACAAGGATATTAAGTTGGTTTAAGTGTCTGATGTTTACTCTATGTTAGTAAGTTTGTCTGTGCTTAGATGACCCGTTGATGCTTAAGAGTTATGTTTGGTGATGATCTCATGGTAGTTGTGAAATTGTCTGCTCTAGTATGTTTCCTGTTATAGCTTGATGATTTAAGAGTATACATGTCATGCATCATGATTTACCTCTCAAGCATATGAAAATGTTTTATGAACATGTTTTTCCCATGAACAAGATATGAAAACAAATATGAAACTTACGAAACCGGATTAGGTGAGGGTTGGGGGCGGTTAGACTCATGTCACTATCCTGGTAAGGGGGATCATGATTACGGCCCGCAAGAGACTATGTACACAATCACAGTCAACCCCCCTTTACGGCACAAATCCTCCCTAAATCCATACGATGTGAATGATGAATAAGATCAAGAACAAGAAAAGAAAATGATTATGTTTTCCCTCAGTTATGCATTCATGAACTCATAATAGTTTGCATTCCTTACTAAGCCTTAGGCTTACCGTTACACCTTATGATGTAGGTGACGATTTAACAGGTGAGGATCTCAAAGTTAATGAGGATGTCTAAGCTTGGTTGCTGGATGGTGTTCAAGGTGCAAGTCTGTGGCTGGATGGCAAATGAGAAACCCTGGTTAACGTTTTTATGATTTTACTGATGTTTATGAGTATTGAAGTCTAAGTAGGTTGAGATTGTTTATCAAATGGGATTTTAGAAATTGTCTGTCTTACTTCCAGAGTTTGGGGATATTTCTAAAGTTAATGAATGACATGTTTCGGTTTAAGTCTTCCGCTGTACGAATTTCTTGATAAGTCTCTGTTTTCCATGTTGTGAGTGATGAGTCAATGGAGTTTGAAGTTTGTGTATATGTTCTCTGATAGTTGTACCCTATCAGATGATGTTTTGAGTTTGCATCTACCGGTAGAGGTAGTGCATTTCCCTACCGGAAGATGGATTTGCTATTTTGTCGTCTAGTGACCGGAAGATGGATTTGCTATTTTGTCGTCTAGTGACCGGAAGATGGATTTGCTATTTTGTCGTCTAGTGACCGGAAGATGGATTTGCTATTTCGTCGTCTAGTGACCGGAAGATAGATTTTCTATTTTGTCGTCTAGTGACCGGAAGATAGATTTGCTATTTTGTCGTCTAGTGACCGGAAGATAGATTTGCTATTTTGTCGTCTAGTGACCGGATGAAATTTTAAAGAGTCACGTGTCTGACTCGTGCTCACCGGAAGATGTCCTCAGTTAGGTGATGATAAGCGAGTCACGCGTAATGTACGTGATGACCGGATGATGTAAATTTTGTGGATTAATGCATGCAAACTCATGCAGCCCGCGTACGATGAAATCATGTGATCTATGGGCATTCTCCCTTTGCCCGATCATGTTAAGGGTTAATGTCTATGCCTAGTCGCTCTACTCTGTGATAATTATATGGAAAGTCGAAGTCTTAAGGGTTAAGTTCTGTCAGTTTAGTTTTAAAAAAAATAAGAAGGGAGAGAAAGAAAAAGGTACAGAGTATAATTTAGAGTCAATGTTTTATGAAAGTTATGGAGTACGTGGCGATCCTTCCCTGGTCGTCACACATGTGATACACTGAATAATGGGACATCAAGGGTGAAAAAACACATTCGTATTTGTGTAAAATTATTGGCAAATTTAGATGTATTTGTTATTCCTATTTTCACTGTTCCTTAGGAGTCAGCTTTCAATTGTGGAGACGTGTTCTGGATTCTTTTCGTAGGTCTTTATCACCAAAGACTGTCGAAGCACTTATTTGCACTCAAAGTTAGATTCGTGAAGTAAAACATAATGTAGTCAACTGTAATGACGTGGTTGATGAGCATGACAAAGGTGTGTTTTAAATTTTTTTCCTATTCTTTTTCGTAATTACTATACATTATATACTTTGTAACTTATATTTTGCAGGTTTTACATCACCAAATGGAGATAGAGAACCAATTAAAATTAGCGAATAGTGAGAACTTCTAATTTCCTTGGTGTATGTTTGATTGTTTTCTACTTCGTTTTCTATTTAATTATATTTTTATTTGTACTTTTTTTTTTTACATCTTTTAGTGATGACGTGTAGTATTTTTTCATTTTTGCAGATTTGTAGAACAATAGCCGATATTTCGTAATATAAGGGTTGGAAAATGAATGACATTGTACCTTCACTAACTTGCTTAACGTACAATGATTTTTACTTTATTGTTGGATAATAGATATTATGAATCTTTGTTATGTTAATGACATTGTATAAAAGATATTATGAATATTTGTTGTGTTATGTATAACTTGAAACTTTTTGATGTGTGGAAATTCAAAATAGAGCTTTTAAACAGTTCAATTATACTGTTGCAGCAAGAATTGTACGAAGTTTCATCACTTCTGTATCATCATCTTCTTCAAGGTATGGTTATTTAATTTATATATATATATGCTTTATATGTTTTACTGCTGTTCAATTAAATTTATATATATATTTTTATATGCACTCGCACAATTAAATTATTATTTTTTTTTTAATTTGAAATTTTTTATTAAAAAATAATTAATAATGGGAAAACCAGAACCAAACCAAAACCAGAACCAAAATTCTGGTCCGGTCCTAAAAAAAATTTTAATGGTACCGGTTCTAAAAATTGAAAACCAAATTTTATTGGTCTTGTTCTCATGTTTCTTAAAACCGGACCAGACAGGACCATGAACACCCCTGGTGGAAGTAATCCCAGTTCTGTTAAAGGTGGTCGTGGGATTGACCACAAGGGGAAAAAGAAGGTGTCAGGGCAAGCCTATGCAGTTGCTACAGATGAGAGATGTTATGACCAGCTTGATTAGGAAGTCGTCGACGGTATTATCCTTTTATCTCACTTTTTTCCACGAGTGTTATTCGATACTGGATCGACACACTCTTTTATTTCTTCTATGTTTGTGTCATTGTTGAGGTTAACCGTGGAGGAGATGAAGTCTCTGTTAGTGCTTAGCACTCCATTAGATGTTCGTGATGGGGTTTCTTTCGTGTGTCGATCGATTTGTATTGTCATTGACGATTGCAAGTTTTCTGCGAACTTAATTGTCTTACCAATGAGCCAGTTTGACATAATCTTAGGAATGAATTGGCTAAGAATGTATAAAGCGACAATGGAGTGCCATTTGAAGAGGGTAAATCTTGTTTCGAATGATAGAAGAGTTGTTGTGTACTACAATGGTCTGAGTGCAGTAACGACGAATCCAATTTTGAAGGCATGTTTGGATGGTCGTCGAGGGTTAGAACAATATGGTAACTTATTGTTGGTTGATGTTGTAACGACCCGGTGAGGATCGCCACGTAATTCGTAACATTCATAGAACACTGACTTTCAATTATACTCTGTTCACACGTTTCTCCTTTTTTTTTTTTCATTTGGAAAACTGACAGATAAACGTGAGTGTACACATGGAAGAAAACATAAGTTCGTAATTCCTTCTTCATTCATGTTCATTTCTCATCTTTTGCATAGCATGTATTAAGGGAAGAAACGAGGGAGAAAGACAGGGGTACACAGTCATTTGCCAATCGGGCAATCATAGTAGCGCCTAGCTCGGCCTCCACCGACGGGAGAATCCGCGAACTAGTGTACTTAACATCAACTCGGCCTCCACCAATGGGAGAATTCGCGAGTCATACATAACATTGCCCGGCCTCCACCAGTGGGAGAATTCGCGAGTCATACATAACATTGTCCGGCCTCCACCAGTGGGAGAATTCGCGAGTCATACATAACATTACCCGGCCTCCACCAGTGGGAGAATTCGCGAGTCATACATAGACATTGTGAACATATCATGGTCATTTTTCCCCCGTTCTACGCTTAATCATGCTTACATTCATTTTTCATGTTCTTGACTTAATCATAAACGTGCACAAAATGCATGGACACGAATCTCACAGAGGAATATCATACTGTATGAACGAGTAAAAACATCATATAACTTAACATCTTCATGCACAAATACTTTATGAACGAGTAAAAACATCATATAACTTAACATCTTCATGCACAAATACTTGATAACATGGCAGACTACTAGTCATAATCATCAGTCAATCATTTTAACAATTTCTCCTAGTATCCTTGCAGTGTAGGGCCCTAGAGGCCGGAAATCTTAATACATCCACTTACCTGGTCTCCTTAGCAATCTGAACCTCTTCTCTTCGACTTCTTCACCTAAAACAGGTGCATTACAGTAGTTAAATCAAAATCCTAAACTCTACTCATAAATCACCCTAGGATCTATTAGCTAAAGTCATTCCCGAATCCTTGGTTTGATATACTAAGCAGAATCTGAAATCCAAAATAACAAACAGGTTCTATTATCGATTAAATCTGAGTTGGTTACTTAAAATGTCCAGAATCGATTCGGGTTGACATTACTACTCTTGGATTCCAAAATGTTCTAACACTACTCGGCCATCGATAAAACCGAGCTCAAATGCCGAGCTTAAAACAGAGCTACTAAACTAACAGATAACTACATTGTCAAACCCGTACCTCGAGCACAAAGTAGCCGAGAAGCAGCAAGAAAACCGGTTGCCGAAAGGGGAATATTCAGCTGACAGAGAGCGGGAGCTTGGGAGAGAAGAAATCGCCAGGAAAAATAGGGATGTCGGCTACAATGGTTTAAATGAGGTTTGAATCCTTTCCTTTTTCTTTAAATACCGAACTCTAACTTCCATTATTACAGCTTTGCCACCCAACCTAGTTTAAAACCCACATGTAATTAATTAAACTTGTCATAAATTCTAAACCGCGGAGATCAAATATTCTTGACCGTTAATACAGTTAGGAAAATTACCTAGTTGTATCTCGGGTGTTACATCCACCCCTCCTTAAACAAAATTTTCGTCATAATTGTCCACCATGTCCTGTCGTCGTTCCCAAGTGGCTTCTTCAATGCCGTGGTTTGTCCATAAAACTTTCACTAGTGGAATCTCTTTGTCCCTTAGGGTCTTAACTGCATATTCCAGTATCTGCACCGGCTTTTCTTCATAAACCAGTGACGGCTCTAACTCAATATCTGTTGGTTGAATAACTTGCGTCGGATCTCGTATGCATTTCCTTAACATTGACACGTGGAAGACATTGTGAACCTTGTCCAATGATGGAGGCAACTGTAGTCTGTAAGCTGTGCTACCGATCCTAGCCAAAACAGGGAATGGTCCAATAAATCGTGGAGTAAGTTTTCCCTTCTTGCCAAATCTTAGCACTCCTTTAAACGGTGAAATCTTCAGAAAGACCTCATCACCAACAACAAATTCGAGGTCTCTTCTCCTTTGGTCTGCATAACTCTTCTGTCGGCTTTGTGTAGTCATCATCCTGTTCCTAATAATGGTGATCTTGTCTGACATCTGCTGCAAGACCTCAGGGCCCAAGAGCTTTGCTTCGCCAACCTCATCCCAATTCAAGGGTGACCTGCACTTCCTGCCATAAAGTGCCTCATAAGGTGCCATACCAATGGTGGACTGGTAGCTGTTGTTGTAAGAAAATTCTACTAGAGGTAGATGTCTATCCCAAGTCGTCTGAAAGTCCAACACACATGCTCTCAACATATCCTCAAGTATTTGAATGGTCCTCTCTGATTGACCATCTGTCTGTGGATGAAAAGCAGTACTAAAAGTTAACTTTGTTCCTAACGTGCCTTGCAAACTTCTCCAAAATCGCGATGTGAACCTGGGATCACGGTCAGAGACAATGGATACCGGTATTCCATGTAGCCTTAGAATTTCTTGAACATACACGTTTGCAAGTTGGTCCATTGTGTAGGTCATTTTTACAGGTAGGAAGTGAGCTGATTTGGTCATTCTGTCGATCACGACCCAAATACTGTCATGTCCTTTAGTTGTCTTAGGCAATCCTACGACGAAATCCATAGCTATGTGTTCCCACTTCCATTCGGGAATAGGTAAGGGCTGAAGGGTACCCCCAGGGCGTTGATGTTCTGCCTTAACTTGTTGGCATACCAAACATGATTCAACAAACTTAGCCACATCCCTCTTCATATTTGGCCACCAATAATGTAACCTTAAATCCCGATACATCTTGGTGTTACCAGGATGTACAGAGAAGGAATATGAATGAGCTTCGGCCAAGATTAACTTACGTAACCCTTCATCATTAGGGACATACCATCTATTCCTAAACCTCAGAATCCCATCCTTGGAGAGACTAAACTCGGAGGTGGTGTCCTTCACCTTGTCCATTATACTGTCATTCTCCTCTGAGTCCTTCTGCTGAGCTTCTTTAATCATTTCCAAAATGGTTGGTTGAATGGTTAGGGTAGCAAGTAGACCAGACAGTTCAGGAACTAACTCCAATTCCAAATTCTGAATCTCTGTCCTCAAAGGTATAGACATAGTTGATACAACGGTTTGCATTGTAGTTGACATTCTGCTCAGTGCGTCAGCTACAGAGTTAGCCCTACCTGGGTGATACTTAATCTCGAAGTCATAATCCTTCACAAATTCTAGCCAACGTCTTTGTCTCATGTTTAAATCTCTTTGAGTGAAAAGGTATTTCAAGCTCTTATGGTCAGAAAATACTTCACACTGTCGTCCATACAAATAGTGTCTCCAAATCTTTAGTGCAAAAACAACTGCGGCTAGTTCCAAATCGTGAGTGGGGTAGTTCTGTTCATAACTCTTTAGCTACCTAGAGGTATACGCTATAACCTTGCCTTCTTGCATCAAAACACACCCTAAACAAACTTTAGACGCATTACAGTAAACACTAAACTTTCCTTCTTCAGTTGGAAGGGTCAACACCGGGGCTGTTGTTAACTTTAGCTTAAGTGTCTGGAAGCCATCTTCACAAGCTTCGGTCCAAGAGTACTTGGTGTCCTTCTTTGTCAAACTAGTTAAAGGCTTAGCTATCATAGAAAATCCCTTAATAAACTTCCTATAATAACCTGCCAAACCAAGGAAACTACGGACCTCACCAACATTCCTTGGCTGTGGCCAGTCCTTAACTGCCTGAATTTTGGTCGGGTCCACCGAAATGCCATTAGCAGAAACCACATGGCCAAGAAAATTAACTTTGTCCAACCAAAATTCACACTTGGACAATTTGGCATAAAGCTGGTGTTCCTTTAATGTTGTCAAAACTATTCTTAAATGCTCTGCATGGTCAGCTTCTGTCCGTGAGTATATAAGAATATCATCTATAAACACAATTACAAATTTGTCCAAATACTCGCGAAACACTCGATTCATTAAGTCCATAAAGGCTGCAGGTGCATTGGTCAGTCCAAATGACATGACCAGGAATTCATAATGTCCATAACGGGTCCTAAAAGCTGTCTTAGGTATATCACTTTCCTTAACCTTCAGTTGGTAATACCCCGAACGCAAATCTATTTTTGAAAACACTTTTGCTCCTTGCAATTGATCAAACAAATCATCGATTCGGGGTAAGGGGTACTTATTTTTGATTGTCAACTTATTTAGTTCTCTATAGTCTATGCACATTCTAAGGGAACCATCCTTCTTCTTAACAAATAGAACAGGTGCACCCCAGGGAGAACTACTAGAGCGTATAAATCCCTTGTCTACTAATTCCTGTAGTTGGACCTTTAACTCCTTTAGTTCTACCGGTGCCATACGGTAAGGGTTCTTAGATACCGGTAATGCCTCAGGATATGTATCAATTACAAACTCAATTTCCCTATCAGGCGGTAATCCTGGCAAATCGTCCAAGAATGCCTCAAGGAACCCTCGGACTATGGAAATATCTTGTAGCTCTATCTTATTCTTCACCCGGGTATCCCATTACACTAGCTAGGTAACTCTCACAACCATTTTTCAGTAACCGATAAATTTCTAGTGAGGATATGATCGGTATTTTGCTTATCTTAGGAATAGCTTGGAAGAAATAATGATCACCATTTGGGGGTCGAAATTCAACCATTCCAGATCTGCAACTTATTGTGGCATAATGCCTGAATAACCAATCCATTCCTAATATCACCTCATACCCTTTCATGTCGATTACGATCAGTTCCACATATAGTTTCTTACTTCCTAAGGACACAACATCACCTTTGAAAATTTGTTCTGAATGTAGAGACTTCCCTGATGGTAACATAACACTATATGACCTTTCAGCTGGTAAAGATCCTATGTTATGATTACATACAAACAAGGTTGATATAAACGAGTGTGTGGCTCCTGTATCTATAAGTGTGTAAGCATCAAAACTACAGATCATAAGGGTACCTGTTATGACCGTATGCGGCACTGTATCCTCATCTTCCAACATAGCATAAACTCTGGGTACTACCCTTGCACGGTTCGGGTCTGGCGGCATGGGGCAGTCTCTGACTAGGTGTCCAGCCTTATCACACCTGAAGCAGCGGCCCGTAAGCAACTTGCATTCGCCGGGGTGGTTCTTCTGACAGGTGGGGCACAAGGGTGCCAGAGGCCTCTTCCCTTTTCCTTGGTCATCATTCTAGTTGAAGGGTCTCTTTATTCCTTGTTGTTGTTGTTGCTGTGGTCCCCTGTTTCGTTGCGGTTGCCAACCCTTGTTTTGACGTGGTGGCGGCTAAGTTACCTTCGTGAACATCCCTGGTTGTTCACGCTGAGCATATGATGTCATCTCAGCCTCTTCCAACTCTAAGGCCTTAGCCGTCACTTCACCGTAAGGTACATTATGTATTCCAGCGGTCTTTACTTTCATGTACAAACTCGGTTTCACTCCTTGAACAAATTGGTAAATCTTATCCTCATCATCCTCAATCATTCGGGGAGCAAATCGTGACAAAGCATCGAACTTGCATATATAATCCGTTACAGAGCCAGTTTGTCACAGGTTCATGAATTCCTTCTTCTTGCTGGCCTGAACAGTCCTATTGAAGTACTTGTTAAAGAAGGCAGTTTTAAACATTTCCCAGGTCATAGCTCCGGCATTAGCGGTGTTCTGGATCGAGTCCCACCAATGCCTTGCACTTAATTCCAAATGAAAGACAGCATAGGTGACCTTATCCCCTTCATCAACCTTTGCATACTTAAACATGTCTTCTATTTTTCGAACCCACTCCTCAGCATAGATAGGATCCGAAACATGTCCATTAAATACCGGGGGTCGAAGCCGGTGAAAACGCTCACCCCCATGATCATGAGTTGCATTATTACTGGAGTTGCCTTGTTCCTCTCTAGCAGTCATCAGTTGTTCGATCTGGTGAGATTGGCGTATGACCAACTCTGTCAACTGAGCAATGGTATTGCTATCCTCATTGCTCTATCTCTGTTGACCTCTAACCATGTTGGAGTTCCTAAACACATAGTTATAGATACATCTTAACTTAGTGATATTTACTGAAATCATAAATACCTACAGTTGCTGGAGAGTACTCAAGTGACAGGTCAGTGCTGGGAGGCAGTCTGCAGAATCGATTTTAGAACCCGGTTTTGCTCTGATACCATAATTGTAACGACCCGGTGAGGATCGCCACGTAATTCGTAACATTCATTGGCTAAGAATGTATAAAGCGACAATGGAGTGCCATTTGAAGAGGGTAAATCTTGTTTCGAATGATAGAAGAGTTGTTGTGTACTACAATGGTCTGAGTGCAGTAACGACGAATCCAATTTTGAAGGCATGTTTGGATGGTCGTCGAGGGTTAGAACAATATGGTAACTTATTGTTGGTTGATGTTGTAACGACCCGGTGAGGATCGCCACGTAATTCGTAACATTCATAGAACACTGACTTTCAATTATACTCTGTTCACACGTTTCTCCTTTTTTTTTTTTTTCATTTGCAAAACTGACAGATAAACGTGAGTGTACACATGGAAGAAAACATAAGTTCGTAATTCCTTCTTCATTCATGTTCATTTCTCATCTTTTGCATAGCATGTATTAAGGGAAGAAACGAGGGAGAAAGACAGGGGTACACAGTCATTTGCCAATCGGGCAATCATAGTAGCGCCTAGCTCGGCCTCCACCGACGGGAGAATCCGCGAACTAGTGTACTTAACATCAACTCGGCCTCCACCAATGGGAGAATTCATTAGTCATACATAACATTGCCCGGCCTCCACCAGTGGGAGAATTCGCGAGTCATACATAACATTGTCCGGCCTCCACCAGTGGGAGAATTCGCGAGTCATACATAACATTACCCGGCCTCCACCAGTGGGAGAATTCGCGAGTCATACATAGACATTGTGAACATATCATGGTCATTTTTCCCCCGTTCTACGCTTAATCATGCTTACATTCATTTTTCATGTTCTTGACTTAATCATAAACGTGCACAAAATGCATGGACACGAATCTCACAGAGGAATATCATACTGTATGAACGAGTAAAAACATCATATAACTTAACATCTTCATGCACAAATACTTTATGAACGAGTAAAAACATCATATAACTTAACATCTTCATGCACAAATACTTGATAACATGGCAGACTACTAGTCATAATCATCAGTCAATCATTTTAACAATTTCTCCTAGTATCCTTGCAGTGTAGGGCCCTAGAGGCCGGAAATCTTAATACATCCACTTACCTGGTCTCCTTAGCAATCTGAACCTCTTCTCTTCGACTTCTTCACCTAAAACAGGTGCATTACAGTAGTTAAATCAAAATCCTAAACTCTACTCATAAATCACCCTAGGATCTATTAGCTAAAGTCATTCCCGAATTCTTGGTTTGATATACTAAGCAGAATCTGAAATCCAAAATAACAAACAGGTTCTACTATCGATTAAATCTGAGTTGGTTACTTAAAATGTCCAGAATCGATTCGGGTTGACATTACTACTCTTGGATTCCAAAATGTTCTAATACTACTCGGCCATCGATAAAACCGAGCTCAAATGCCGAGCTGAAAACAGAGCTACTAAACTAACAGATAACTACATTGTCAAACCCGTACCTCGAGCACAAAGTAGCCGAGAAGCAGCAAGAAAACCGGTTGCCGAAAGGGGAATATCCAGCTGACAGAGAGCGGGAGCTTGGGAGAGAAGAAATCGCCGGAAAAATAGGGATGTCGGCTACAGTGGTTTAAATGAGGTTTGAATCCTTTCCTTTTTCTTTAAATACCGAACTCTAACTTCTATTATTACAGCTTTGCTACCCAACCTAGTTTAAAACCCACATGTAATTAATTAAACTTGTCATAAATTCTAAACCGCGGAGATCAAATATTCTTGACCGTTAATACAGTTAGGAAAATTACCTAGTTGTATCTCGGGTGTTACAGATGTGGATGGTGAGACTACTGGGTAGGATGTGGATATCTCGATTGTGAGAGAGTTTCCTAATGAGTTGCCAGAGTTACCTCGACCAAGAGATCGAGTTTCATATTGATCTAGTTCTTGGCGCTAATCTAGTTTCGATCCCTGCTTAGCGGATGGTACCGACAGAGTTAGATGAGTTGAGAAGTCAGTTGGATTAGTTGTTGGAGTGAGTTTTCATATGTGAGAGTACGTCTCTATGGGGTGCTCCAGTTTTGTTCACGAAGAAAGCAGACAGTTCTTTGCGACTTTGTATAGATTACCGGAAGTTGAATTAGGTGACTGTTAAGAACAAACATCTTTTGCCGAAGATTGATGACTTGTTCAATCAGCTT
The DNA here is from genome assembly GCA_022432975.1 of Begonia masoniana. Classification (NCBI taxonomy): domain Eukaryota; kingdom Viridiplantae; phylum Streptophyta; class Magnoliopsida; order Cucurbitales; family Begoniaceae; genus Begonia; species Begonia masoniana. Next base: position 9,485,454 of record CM039509.1, read on the forward strand.
GGTGGGTCCCAATATTCAACCAGGTGACTTCCTAACTGTATTAATGGTCATAAATATTCAATCTTCACGGTTTAGAGTTTTATACCAAGAATAATTAATTTCATGTGGATTTAAACTAGGTTGGGTGGCAAAGTTGTAATAATGGAGGGTGATGACCATTATATAAAGAAAAAGGAAATGTTTTAAACCTCACTTGAACCACTGTAGCCGACACCTTCCTTTTCGGCGATTTCTTCCCTCCCAAGCTCTTGCTCTCTGCTTTCAGCACACTCTCTTCGACGATCGATTTCTCTGCCACTACTCGACTACTCTGTGCCCGAGGTATGCAATAGACAACGTAGCTATCTGTTAGTTTGTTAGCTCTGTTTTCTACTCGGCATTGCAGTTTTGGATTTTCCAATGGCCGACTAATAATAAGAACATTTGAAATCTGAGAGTGGGAATGCTTTTATCAAATCGATTTTGGACATTTAGAACAACCACCCTGAGTAATCGATAATCGAATCTGTCTGGGATTTGGATTTCAAACTGCACAGGGTATTAGACTAAGGATTCGGGAATGACTTTAGATATTAAATCTTAGGATAACTTGAGATTAGAACTATTAGGATTTTGTTTTAACTACTGCAATGTAAATGTTTTAGGTGAAGAAGTTTGAAGAGAAAGGAGCTCAAGTGCTAAGGAGACCAGGTAAGTGAATGTATTAAGATTTCCGGCTAATAGAGCCCTACATCGTGGGAGTACTAGGTTGTTTTAGATGTCTAATGTTTACCTTATGATGATGAGCTTGTCTGCACTTGAAGGATTGATGAATGTTGTGAGTTATACTATTTGATGACCTGCTAGTGAATGTGAAGTTGTCTGCTCTGGTATGATCCTTGTCATAGTCTGATGGGTTAAATGTTCTCATGTTCATGCATCATGAATGTTTCTCAAGCATAAGAAAATGTTTTAATGCATGTTTTCCATGAACAAGATATGTATGTATATATGTATATATATAAGATTTATGCAACGTGGACTAAGTGAGGGTTGGGGGCGGTTCTGCGTATGTCACAGTCCAAAGAGGGACATATGAATACGACCCGCAGTAGGGAACAAGATCAAACTCACTGTCGAACCCCCTTTACCGGCACAAATTCTCTCTTAATCCCAACAACCTAAATGAAGAATATGATCAAAGACTATGTATGATGAATATGATCAAAGACTATGTATGATGAATATGATCAATGACTATGCACGATGAATATGATCCATGACTATGAATGATGAATATAATCCATGACTATGAATGATGAATATGATCCATGACTATGCATTGATGAATATGATCCATGACTATGCACGATGAATATGATCCATGACTATGAATGATGAATATGATCCATGACTATGCATGATGAATATGATCCATGACTATGCACGATGAATATGATCCATGACTATGCACGATGAATATGATCCATGACTATGAATGATGAATATGATCCATGACTATGAATGATGAATATGATCCATGACTATGCATGATGAATATGATCCATGACTATGCACGATGAATATGATCCATGACTATGCACGATGAATATGATCCATGACTATGCACGATGAATATGATCCATGACTATGCACGATGAATATGATCCATGACTATGAATGATGAATATGATCCATGACTATGCACGATGAATATGATCCATGACTATGAATGATGAATATGATCCATGACTATGAATGATGAATATGATCCATGACTATGAATGATGAATATGATCCATGACTATGAATGATGAATATGATCCATGACTATGAATGATGAATATGATCCATGACTATGCACGATGAATATGATCAGGTGAGGATTTCCAGTCCAGAGATGATGTTTAAAGCTGGTTGCCGGAGGATGCTCGGTGTGACAGTGAAGGCTGGATAGGCGATTAAGTTCCTTGGTTATGCTCATTGTAAGTCGGAAAAATTTACGATGAACAGATGACTAAATAGAACAGAATTTCTTATAACAATGAGATTCGGATTTAAAGGGTTTGTCTTTAGAGTTTGAATACGATTTTAAAGATTATTGAACGGTTGTTTTGCTTAAGCCTTCCGCTATGCGTATTTTAGATGAGTTTATGATTGTTACTCTTTGAGGTTTATGGTTACTAAGTTATGATTCGGATGAGTTGAGGTAATTTTCATTGGATGAAGTTATTAATGATTATAGTGTTTTCTGCCGTGTGGCAGAAGCTGGATAAGGCAATCATCCGGCTGACGTCATCGGCAGATGTAGAGTGTTTAAGCCATCGGATGATGAGAGTGTTATTTTGTCGTTTAGTGATCGGCAGATGTAGTGTAATAAGTCACCGGATGATGTGAGTATTCTCTTATTGTTTAATGTTCAGGTAATGTTTTAAGTCGGTCACGTGAAGCACACATGACCACCGGTCGATGTAAGTTATTTCTTTGTTGTCAGACCCAGTTTAAGAGATGTTCAAAAAAAATATATTACCGAAAATAGGTTGAGTGTGAGTAATAAGAATTAAATGATTAAGAAAGATACGGATTATGTGACTGTAATATCCGGCTTGTACGGATTTCGAATATATTATATTATATTATTATTTCATTATATACTGGCATTGTTGGTGATTATGTCAAACCAAATCAGTTTCGCAAATGGAAAGTGTCATTATGATCCTAACGAATAATAAGAATTTTAAGGAATTTACGGAAATTTTCGGAGATCAAACACTATATTCCGAGTAAATACGCTTATCATAATATGAAGGACGTTCTCGTAAAAATAGTAAATGAAGTCCGAATTGCAAACGGACAGTTTTAATAAAGCCCTGGTGGTAATTATGAGTTGTTGGCAAAATATGGAATTTTCGAGAATCCAAATAGTTGGACGATTAACGAAACGAAGGACGAAACAAATATAATTAAGTAGGAAGGGCAAAATGGTAATTTGCAAAACCAAAATTTATAAAATTTACCAAAACCCCTTTTCTCTCCATTTCCTCTCTTCCTTCGTGATTTCCAGAGAGCTTCTTTCTGCTCTTTCCCTCTGGCCGCCGACGCCGCGCGACGTTCTCCTCCAATCCGACCTCCGTTTTTCTCCGTTCTTCCTCCAGTTCTTCACGTTTTCTCTTCCGAGCAACGCTCTAGGTAAGTCTCTATAGTTTCAGGGCGTTTATTTCAGTTATTTCGGAGTTTGGACAATTAGGGTTTCGTTAGGTTTCGTATTAAAAACGCGAATTAGGATTCGTAATTAATAGGATAGCCGTGATTAAGGATATATTGCACGTATTTGACGTTATTGGACGAAGTTAAATCAATTTGTGAAAATGTTAAAAATTAGGGATTTTCGAGATTTTAGAAATAACTCGTATATTGGAATTTGAGGTGTCGAGCGTAAATTGCTCGAGTAAATAGCTCAATGAATCGACTTAGAGCTTTAAGAAGTTACTTTAGTTGAGGTTTCGTTGAATTTGGACTTTAGTGGTTTAAACTAGTTTTAACGACAATATTATGTTTTGCCTCAGACCAACAACGCTCGTGGACGGAGCTTGAGCTGCTGCGGACGCGAGGTAAGTTCTCGTGATCTTTTCTGGCCGATTGGCCTACACCGTACTTCGATGTAGCGTCGAGGATCTTGAAGGATTGTTTGTTTTAATTGCTTTGGTCGGGTAGTTAGGTTGGTTTTAAATTGTTATAGGTTATTCTGTTTCGGTCTGGATGGTATACATGTTACTTGTTTATTGCATAGTATAGTTATGTTATGTTCATATCTGTTCATGCATCACGTGTTTTTAAAGATCATGAAAAACGAATTTCTGCACGATGTTTTAAAGTAAATGCAAAGAAAGAATGACCCTTCGGTATACAGTTTAAATGACCCATCGGTATATAGTTTAAATGACCCATCGGTATATAGTTTAAATGACCCATCGGTATATAGTTGAATGACCCATCGGTATATAGTTTAAATGACCCATCGGTATATAGTTGAATGACCCATCGGTATATAGTTTAAATGACCCTTCGGTATATAGTTTAAATGACCCATCGGTATACAGTTTAAATGACCCTTCGGTATATAGTTTAAATGACCCTTCGGTATATAGTTTAAATGGCCCATCGGTATACAGTTTATAGCAAAGCAAAGCAATCGGTATACAGTTTAAAGCAAAGCAGTAAAGCAAGCAAAGCAAAGTAAAGTAAAGCAAGCAAAGTAAAGTAAAGTAAAGTAAAGCAAAGCAAAGCAAAGCAAAGCAAAGCAAAGTAAAGTAAAGTAAAGCAAAGCAAAGTAAAGTAAAGCAAAGCAAAGCAATCGGTATACAGTTTAAATGACCCATCGGTATATAGTTTAAATGACCCTTCGGTATATAGTTTAAATGACCCATCGGTATATAGTTTAAATGACCCTTCGGTATATAGTTTAAATGACCCTTCGGTATATAGTTTAAATGACCCATCGGTATATAGTTTAAATGACCCATCGGTATACAGTTTAAATGACCCATCGGTATATAGTTTAAATGACCCTTCGGTATATAGTTTAAATGACCCATCGGTATACAGTTTAAATGACCCATCGGTATATAGTTTAAATGACCCATCGGTATATAGTTTAAATGACCCATCGGTATATAGTTTAAATGACCCATCGGTATATAGTTTAAATGACCCTTCGGTATATAGTTTAAATGACCCATCGGTATATAGTTTAAATGACCCTTCGGTATATAGTTTAAATGACCCTTCGGTATATAGTTTAAATGACCCTTCGGTATATAGTTTAAATGACCCTTCGGTATATAGTTTAAATGACCCTTCGGTATATAGTTTAAATGACCCATCGGTATACAGTTTAAATGACCCTTCGGTATATAGTTTAAATGACCCTTCGGTATATAGTTTAAATGACCCTTCGGTATATAGTTTAAATGACCCATCGGTATATAGTTTAAATGACCCATCGGTATATAGTTTAAATGACCCTTCGGTATATAGTTTAAATGACCCATCGGTATATAGTTTAAATGACCCATCGGTATACAGTTTAAATGACCCTTCGGTATATAGTTTAAATGACCCATCGGTATATAGTTTAAATGACCCATCGGTATATAGTTTAAATGACCCATCGGTATATAGTTTAAATGACCCATCGGTATATAGTTTAAATGACCCTTCGGTATATAGTTTAAATGACCCTTCGGTATATAGTTTAAATGACCCTTCGGTATATAGTTTAAATGACCCATCGGTATATAGTTTAAATGACCCATCGGTATATAGTTTAAATGACCCATCGGTATACAGTTTAAATGACCCATCGGTATATAGTTTAAATGACCCTTCGGTATATAGTTTAAATGACCCATCGGTATACAGTTTAAATGACCCATCGGTATACAGTTTAAATGACCCATCGGTATACAGTTTAAATGACCCTTCGGTATATAGTTTAAATGACCCTTCGGTATATAGTTTAAATGACCCTTCGGTATATAGTTTAAATGACCCATCGGTATATAGTTTAAATGACCCATCGTATATAGTTTAAATGACCCATCGGTATATAGTTTAAATGACCCTTCGGTATATAGTTTAAATGACCCTTCGGTATATAGTTTAAATGACCCTTCGGTATATAGTTTAAATGACCCATCGGTATATAGTTTAAATGACCCTTCGGTATATAGTTTAAATGACCCATCGGTATATAGTTTAAATGACCCATCGGTATATAGTTTAAATGACCCTTCGGTATATAGTTTAAATGACCCTTCGGTATATAGTTTAAATGACCCTTCGGTATATAGTTTAAATGACCCATCGGTATATAGTTTAAATGACCCATCGTATATAGTTTAAATGACCCTTCGGTATATAGTTTAAATGACCCATCGGTATATAGTTTAAATGACCCATCGGTATATAGTTTAAATGACCCATCGTATATAGTTTAAATGACCCTTCGGTATATAGTTTAAATGACCCTTCGGTATATAGTTTAAATGACCCTTCGGTATATAGTTTAAATGACCCTTCGGTATATAGTTTAAATGACCCTTCGGTATATAGTTTAAATGACCCATCGGTATATAGTTTAAATGACCCTTCGGTATATAGTTTAAATGACCCATCGGTATATAGTTTAAATGACCCTTCGGTATATAGTTTAAATGACCCTTCGGTATATAGTTTAAATGACCCTTCGGTATATAGTTTAAATGACCCTTCGGTATATAGTTTAAATGACCCTTCGGTATATAGTTTAAATGACCCTTCGGTATATAGTTTAAATGACCCATCGGTATACAGTTTAAAGCAAAGCAAAGCAAAGTAAAGTAAAGTAAAGTAAAGTAAAGTAAAGCAAAGCAAAGTAAAGTAAAGTAAAGTAAAGCAAAGCAAAGTAAAGTAAAGTAAAGTAAAGTAAAGCAAAGCAAAGCAAAGCAAAGTAAAGTAAAGCAAAGCAATCGGTATACAGTTTAAATGACCCATCGGTATATAGTTTAAATGACCCATCGGTATATAGTTTAAATGACCCATCGGTATATAGTTTAAATGACCCTTCGGTATATAGTTTAAATGACCCTTCGGTATATAGTTTAAATGACCCTTCGGTATATAGTTTAAATGACCCTTCGGTATATAGTTTAAATGACCCATCGGTATATAGTTTAGATGGAAGATGGGTTGCGGTGGTGTGTTGCGCAGTCGATGCTTTACCGACCCGTGGGGGAAATGTATACGTGTTTTGAGGGTTTGGGGCTGTGTATGTATTTTGAGGATTGTCTAAATGTTTTTGATTAACTTGTATAGACGTTATAGGATGCTTGGTCTGGTAGTTCATAGGTTTACTTTCGACGTTTCAAATGTTTTGGTAATCGTATTTAAAAACGTTTTGTTAAGTATTTTATTCGAATGTTATAGAAATGTTTTGAAATGTTTTTAGGTGTTACGGATAGGCTCGGTTTTTAGAGCTATCCACGCAGTTGGACTTCGCAAAGTCTGCTGCAAATGGATTGAGTTTTAGAACACATATTAGTTTAAATGATAAATTGATGGTGATTATTGGTGGAAGTGGAAAATGCTAAAAGTGGAAGGGTGATGTTCTGCTCTCTGGAATTTCCAGAGAGCACTGCTCTCTGGAATCTCGGATTCCAGAGAGAGGGTGAGGAGAATGGCCGCTGCAAAGTGCAGCGACCAGTCGCTGCAATGTGCAGCGACTGGGCGCTGCACATTGCAGCGCCTGATCGCTGCAATATGCAGCGATCGTGCGCCACGGCGACATCGCACACGGCGACCGTGCGCTGCAAAGTGCAGCGCCCGGTCGCTGCTGCATTTTGAGGGCAGAATTCCGATTCTGCCCTCCCTTATTTTATTTGTTTATAAAAGTTTTATTAAATGTTTTAGTTTTAATTATTATTTAAAGGTTTTGTTTTAAATGATTTTAAAGTTTAGTTTTAACTTCGATTTCAGTTCTGATTTCAACTTCAGTTTAGATTCCGCATTAAGTTTTATTTAAAGCATAGAAAAGTAAAAAGTATAAAAATGAAAAATTCATACGGGTAAATGGGTACAGTACTAGGGGTGTTACAGTTATGGTATCAGAGCCCCCGGGTTTTAAAATCGATTCTGTAGACTGCTCGACTGCACAGCCACTACGCGGACATCCTTCATCAACTGTAAGTCTGTTTTATAGCTTTATCTGATTTTGTTTCTTAGGATTATCTGTTTAATTTGTTTTAGGCTTTATACACTATGACTCGAGGAAGGGATCCTAGAGACGACGCGCTAGATCGATTTACGGAGTTGATAGATCGCCAGTCTCAGCATATGGACCGGCAAGCGCAGCAGATTACGGACTTACTCAATCGGGAGAACCAGAGGGCTCGAGATTTGATAGTTCCCAACAACCAGGGCATGCAGAAGTTTCAGGGCCTACGACCTTCCAGTGTTCGATGGTCGGTCATCGGATCCTACTGTTGCGGAGGAATGGATCCGAGTCATGGAGGATATGTTAGCTTATGCCGAGGTAGGGAACGGGAGCATGGTGGCGTATGCTACCTTTCACTTAGCGATGGATGCCCGTTTCTGGTGGGATTCGATCAAAGCGACGACGGACGTATCAGTTATGACTTGGGATCGGTTCAAGTTTGTATTTTTTGACAAGTATTTTAGCCGCACAGTGAGAGTGGCGAAGAGGAATGAGTTCACGCAGCTGAAGCAGACAGGTTCAGTTGCAGAATATATTCGGAAGTTTGAGGCTTTATCGCGATTTGCACCGCGCCTTGTCAGTGATAACGAGGAGAAGGTACACCAGTTTATGGAGGGCCTTAATTCAGAGATCCGGATGCACGTTGTTGTATCAGGTATTATCGATGTGCCATATTCTGACATCACAGCTAGGGCTCTGGATATTGAGGCCGCCAGAGCTACTTGTGTTAGACCGAGGGAGCCAGCTAAGGGCTTCTTCCGTGAGATTCAACCTCAGTCGCAAAATCAAGACTGGCAGCCGAGAGCACAGCAACAACAGCAGCAGCAAAGAGACATTAAAAGGCCTCTAGAAGGAGGCAATGATCGAGGGAAAGGTAAGCAGGTACAAGGGCCTTCTCAGTTACCTCTTTGCCCTAAATGTCAGAGAGAGCACAGGGGACAGTGCAGAGTAGGCACGAACGTGTGCTATTGGTGTGGAGAACCAGGCCATTTTGTTAAAAACTGCCCGAATCAGGGTCGAGGCCAATCAGGTAGGGGTCAGCATGGCACAGATCAAAGGAAAGTTGTACCGAGAGTCTTTGCATTCAGCGAGCCTGACAATGCCGACGATGGGGCCCAGCCTTCTACAATTGCAGGTATTATTTTATTTACCTGTTCGATGATATGCATATGATAGATAAAATATTTAGATCTGAAATTAGTAAGGAAAAGAAAGATAGATGGGTAAGAAAGATTACTAGGCGAATCTCGAAGAGAAAATAATAGGATACACAGATAACAATAAACGCAATATAGAGATATAGTTATACATTAGTAGGATTAGTTCGATTTAATCAACGGGGTTTGCGCGCCCAAAGCTTAGTAACAATTAGAGGAATACGCCCTGTGAGATATGAATTTTAAGTAGGTAGGGATTGTGCCTAATTGGCATCTTTTTGGAGTATTAGGATAAGACTAGTCAATAAAGAAGAAAGTTTATAAATGAACCTCTAAAGGGATACCTAGAATGTTATAATACCTGAAGTGTGTTTAAATAGATCAAATACCGTAGAGCTCTCATATTGAGGATTCGTATGAGAGGATTCATATGAAGTTAGGAGTATCTAGATTAAGATAGAATTCAAGAGTTAGACTTAGAATGATTTTCGGGTATAATAGTTGGAACCTGATTGGAAAGAGCTAACAAGAATAGATTAGACTGTGAACTCGAAATAACCTTGAGAAAGTTAGAGACAGGTGAAGTAGATCGTGGAATTAAATGAGAAGTTAGGTTAGAAACTTAGATTGTCGTTTAAAAAGTCAGCAAATTGTGAAATTGTGGTTTATAGAATAAAGAGGGTGAAAATTTTCACCGAAACTATCTAAGTGAGCTTAGAAATGAGGCTAAGTTAGCAAATTTCTAGAGATTGGCTCGTGTTTGGCGAGTCAAGGCCAAGTAACGCACAAATGGTTTAAGTTTGACTAGTTTAGAGCGCAACAATGGGGAGATTTAGAGATTTGACCGTGCTTAGAGCAAATAAAGTTTAAGATAAGCAAGGGAGTGTAACGTAAGCAGTGTGAGAACTTTAATTGAGAATATAGTGGTAGAATTTAAGGACAAAACTCCGGTGACATAGTTCGAGGAGTATAGCATTGTAAGCTTAGTTGTAGAATCCGCCCAGAATTAACTGGCAGGGTTGGTAAGTTGCCTAAAAAAAATAAAAATAAAATATGTGATTTAGGAGAGTTAGAAAGACTTAATGTGTGAGTGAGAATATGTACAATCCAGTTGAGAGTAGGGATTTCGAATTTAAGGCTAATGTTGGAAGGTGTAGTCGACGTTTTGGTTTAGGATCATAGAGATTGACCCTAGGGATGACGGGATCTGAGTTGATAAAAGGAAGTTCGAATTTTGTTAGAGATAAAATTCTAAGTAAATACTGACTGTAGTTCATAGTTTGACTCACATAGACCAAGTAGTGTTATAGTCGTATAGTTGAAGGGTATAACGATGAGGACTTAATTAGGAAATCTGCACAGAAATAGTCTTCATAGGACAATGGGTTACTCAAGAAGTCAGGTGACCTGTAATTCCTTTGGGGTGATACGGTTACAACGAATCGTTACCCGAGCGAATATAGAAGTTTGGGTCGACGTGAGTTTCGACTACAGATGAAGCCAACGAAGCTGTTGAGAAGTTTGGGCAAATTGATTGGAGATTTAAGAACTTAACTAAGCTCAGTACTTTAGTAAGGAAGTGTGCGATCATGTCGAAGGTATCAAATACAAATCTAAGGCTGATATTAGAGAGTAAAGTTTAGAGTTTTGGTTGAGAACCACGAAGGAGGACTGTAGGTACAGATGATTAACCGAAGTAATACGCCACAAGACAAGGGACGTTAATATCAAAAGCTATAAGCTGTGGCAAATTTTGAGGACAAATTCTAAATAAGGAGGGTAGAATGTAATATCCGGCTTGTACGGATTTCGAATATATTATATTATATTATTATTTCATTATATACTGGCATTGTTGGTGATTATGTCAAACCAAATCAGTTTCGCAAATGGAAAGTGTCATTATGATCCTAACGAATAATAAGAATTTTAAGGAATTTACGGAAATTTTCGGAGATCAAACACTATATTCCGAGTAAATACGCTTATCATAATATGAAGGACGTTCTCGTAAAAATAGTAAATGAAGTCCGAATTGCAAACGGACAGTTTTAATAAAGCCCTGGTGGTAATTATGAGTTGTTGGCAAAATATGGAATTTTCGAGAATCCAAATAGTTGGACGATTAACGAAACGAAGGACGAAACAAATATAATTAAGTAGGAAGGGCAAAATGGTAATTTGCAAAACCAAAATTTATAAAATTTACCAAAACCCCTTTTCTCTCCATTTCCTCTCTTCCTTCGTGATTTCCAGAGAGCTTCTTTCTGCTCTTTCCCTCTGGCCGCCGACGCCGCGCGACGTTCTCCTCCAATCCGACCTCCGTTTTTCTCCGTTCTTCCTCCAGTTCTTCACGTTTTCTCTTCCGAGCAACGCTCTAGGTAAGTCTCTATAGTTTCAGGGCGTTTATTTCAGTTATTTCGGAGTTTGGACAATTAGGGTTTCGTTAGGTTTCGTATTAAAAACGCGAATTAGGATTCGTAATTAATAGGATAGCCGTGATTAAGGATATATTGCACGTATTTGACGTTATTGGACGAAGTTAAATCAATTTGTGAAAATGTTAAAAATTAGGGATTTTCGAGATTTTAGAAATAACTCGTATATTGGAATTTGAGGTGTCGAGCGTAAATTGCTCGAGTAAATAGCTCAATGAATCGACTTAGAGCTTTAAGAAGTTACTTTAGTTGAGGTTTCGTTGAATTTGGACTTTAGTGGTTTAAACTAGTTTTAACGACAATATTATGTTTTGCCTCAGACCAACAACGCTCGTGGACGGAGCTTGAGCTGCTGCGGACGCGAGGTAAGTTCTCGTGATCTTTTCTGGCCGATTGGCCTACACCGTACTTCGATGTAGCGTCGAGGATCTTGAAGGATTGTTTGTTTTAATTGCTTTGGTCGGGTAGTTAGGTTGGTTTTAAATTGTTATAGGTTATTCTGTTTCGGTCTGGATGGTATATATGTTGCTTGTTTATTGCATCGTATAGTTATGTTATGTTCATATCTGTTCATGCATCACGTGTTTTAAAGATCATGAAAAACGAATTTCTGCACGATGTTTTAAAGTAAATGCAAAGAAAGAATGACCCTTCGGTATATAGTTTAAATGACCCATCGGTATATAGTTTAAATGACCCATCGGTATATAGTTGAATGACCCATCGGTATATGTTGACATGACACCATCGGTATATAGTTTAAATGACCCATCGGTATATAGTTGAATGACCCATCGGTATATAGTTAAATGACCCTTACGGTATATAGTTTAAAGGGACCCATCGGTATACAGTTTAAATGACCCTTCGGTATATAGTTTAAATGACCCATCGGTATATAGTTTAAATGACCCATCGTATATAGTTTAAATGACCCATCGTATATAGTTTAAATGACCCATCGTATATAGTTTAAATGACCCATCGGTATATAGTTTAAATGACCCATCGGTATACAGTTTAAGCAAAGCAAAGCAAAGTAAAGTAAAGTAAAGTAAAGTAAAGTAAAGTAAAGTAAAGTAAAGCAAAGCAAAGCAAAGCAAAGCAAAGTAAAGTAAAGCAAAGCAAAGTAAAGTAAAGTAAAGCAAAGCAAAGCAAAGTAAAGTAAAGCAAAGCAAAGTAAAGTAAAGTAAAGCAAAGCAAAGCAAAGCAAAGCAAAGTAAAGTAAAGCAAAGCAAAGTAAAGTAAAGCAAAGCAAAGTAAAGTAAAGTAAAGTAAAGTAAAGTAAAGTAAAGCAAAGCAAAGCAAAGTAAAGTAAAGTAAAGTAAAGCAAAGCAAAGCAAAGTAAAGTAAAGCAAAGCAAAGCAAAGCAAAGTAAAGTAAAGTAAAGTAAAGCAAAGCAAAGCAAAGCAAAGCAAAGTAAAGTAAAGTAAAGTAAAGTAAAGTAAAGTAAAGCAAAGCAAAGTAAAGTAAAGTAAAGTAAAGTAAAGTAAAGTAAAGTAAAGTAAAGTAAAGTAAAGTAAAGTAAAGTAAAGCAAAGCAAAGTAAAGTAAAGTAAAGCAAAGCAAAGTAAAGTAAAGTAAAGCAAAGCAAAGTAAAGTAAAGTAAAGTAAAGTAAAGTAAAGTAAAGTAAAGTAAAGTAAAGTAAAGTAAAGTAAAGTAAAGTAAAGTAAAGTAAAGTAAAGTAAAGTAAAGTAAAGCAAAGCAAAGCAAAGTAAAGTAAAGCAAAGCAAAGCAAAGTAAAGTAAAGCAAAGCAAAGCAAAGCAAAGCAAAGCAAAGTAAAGTAAAGCAAAGCAAAGTAAAGTAAAGTAAAGTAAAGTAAAGTAAAGTAAAGTAAAGTAAAGTAAAGTAAAGTAAAGTAAAGTAAAGTAAAGTAAAGCAAAGCAAAGCAAAGTAAAGTAAAGTAAAGCAAAGCAAAGTAAAGTAAAGCAAAGCAAAGTAAAGTAAAGTAAAGCAAAGCAAAGCAAAGCAAAGCAAAGCAAAGCAAAGTAAAGTAAAGCAAAGCAAAGTAAAGTAAAGCAAAGCAAAGTAAAGTAAAGTAAAGCAAAGCAAAGTAAAGTAAAGTAAAGTAAAGTAAAGTAAAGTAAAGTAAAGTAAAGTAAAGTAAAGTAAAGTAAAGTAAAGCAAAGCAAAGTAAAGTAAAGTAAAGTAAAGCAAAGCAAAGTAAAGTAAAGTAAAGCAAAGCAAAGCAAAGTAAAGTAAAGTAAAGTAAAGTAAAGTAAAGTAAAGTAAAGTAAAGTAAAGCAAAGCAAAGTAAAGTAAAGCAAAGCAAAGCAAAGCAAAGCAAAGTAAAGTAAAGTAAAGTAAAGCAAAGCAAAGTAAAGTAAAGCAAAGCAAAGCAAAGCAAAGCAAAGCAAAGCAAAGCAAAGCAAAGCAAAGCAAAGCAAAGCAAAGCAAAGTAAAGTAAAGTAAAGTAAAGCAAAGCAAAGTAAAGTAAAGCAAAGCAAAGTAAAGTAAAGCAAAGCAAAGTAAAGTAAAGCAAAGCAAAGTAAAGTAAAGTAAAGTAAAGTAAAGTAAAGTAAAGTAAAGTAAAGTAAAGTAAAGTAAAGTAAAGTAAAGTAAAGTAAAGTAAAGTAAAGTAAAGTAAAGTAAAGTAAAGTAAAGTAAAGTAAAGTAAAGTAAAGTAAAGTAAAGTAAAGTAAAGTAAAGTAAAGTAAAGTAAAGTAAAGTAAAGTAAAGTAAAGTAAAGTAAAGCAAAGCAAAGTAAAGTAAAGTAAAGTAAAGTAAAGTAAAGTAAAGTAAAGTAAAGTAAAGTAAAGTAAAGTAAAGTAAAGTAAAGTAAAGTAAAGTAAAGTAAAGTAAAGTAAAGTAAAGCAAAGCAAAGTAAAGTAAAGCAAAGCAAAGTAAAGTAAAGTAAAGCAAAGCAAAGCAAAGCAAAGTAAAGTAAAGTAAAGTAAAGTAAAGTAAAGTAAAGTAAAGTAAAGTAAAGTAAAGTAAAGTAAAGTAAAGTAAAGTAAAGTAAAGTAAAGTAAAGTAAAGTAAAGTAAAGTAAAGTAAAGTAAAGTAAAGTAAAGCAAAGCAAAGCAAAGCAAAGTAAAGTAAAGTAAAGTAAAGTAAAGTAAAGTAAAGCAAAGCAAAGTAAAGTAAAGTAAAGTAAAGCAAAGCAAAGCAAAGTAAAGTAAAGTAAAGTAAAGCAAAGCAAAGTAAAGTAAAGCAAAGCAAAGTAAAGTAAAGTAAAGCAAAGCAAAGCAAAGCAAAGTAAAGTAAAGTAAAGTAAAGTAAAGTAAAGTAAAGTAAATTAAAAACGTTTTTGTTAAGTATTTTATTCGAATGTTATAGAAATGTTTTGAAATGTTTTTTAGGTTGTTACGGATAGGCTCGGTTTTTAGAGCTATCCACGCAGTTGGACTTCGCAAAGTCTGCTGCAAATGGATTGAGTTTAGAAACCATATTAGTTAAGTTTAAATGATAAATTGATGGTGCTATTGGTGGAAGTGGAAAATGCTAAAATGGGAAGGGTGATGTTCTGCTCTCTGGAATTTCCAGAGAGCACTGCTCTCTGGAATCTCGGATTCCAGAGATGAGGGTGAGGAGAATGGCCGCTGCAAAGTGCAGCGACCAGTCGCTGCATGTGCAGCGACTGGGCGCTGCACATTGCAGCGCCTGATCGCTGCAATATGCAGCGATCGTGCGCCACGGCGACATCGCACACGGCGACCGTGCGCTGCAAAGTGCAGCGCCCGGCTGCTGCTGCATTTTGAGGGCAGAATTCCGATTCTGCCCTCCCTTATTTTATTTGTTTATAAAAGTTTTATTAAATGTTTTAGTTTTAATTATTATTTAAAGGTTTTGTTTTAAATGATTTTAAAGTTTAGTTTTAACTTCGATTTCAGTTCTGATTTCAACTTCAGTTTAGATTCCGCATTAAGTTTTATTTAAAGCATAGAAAAGTAAAAAGTATAAAAATGAAAAATTCATACGGGTAAATGGGTACAGTACTAGGGGTGTTACAGTTATGGTATCAGAGCCCCCGGGTTTTAAAATCGATTCTGTAGACTGCTCGACTGCACAGCCACTACGCGGACATCCTTCATCAACTGTAAGTCTGTTTTATAGCTTTATCTGATTTTGTTTCTTAGGATTATCTGTTTAATTTGTTTTAGGCTTTATACACTATGACTCGAGGAAGGGATCCTAGAGACGACGCGCTAGATCGATTTACGGAGTTGATAGATCGCCAGTCTCAGCATATGGACCGGCAAGCGCAGCAGATTACGGACTTACTCAATCGGGAGAACCAGAGGGCTCGAGATTTGATAGTTCCCAACAACCAGGGCATGCAGAAGTTTCAGGGCCTACGACCTTCAGTGTTCGATGGTCGGTCATCGGATCCTACTGTTGCGGAGGAATGGATCCGAGTCATGGAGGATATGTTAGCTTATGCCGAGGTAGGGAACGGGAGCATGGTGGCGTATGCTACCTTTCACTTAGCGATGGATGCCCGTTTCTGGTGGGATTCGATCAAAGCGACGACGGACGTATCAGTTATGACTTGGGATCGGTTCAAGTTTGTATTTTTTGACAAGTATTTTAGCCGCACAGTGAGAGTGGCGAAGAGGAATGAGTTCACGCAGCTGAAGCAGACAGGTTCAGTTGCAGAATATATTCGGAAGTTTGAGGCTTTATCGCGATTTGCACCGCGCCTTGTCAGTGATAACGAGGAGAAGGTACACCAGTTTATGGAGGGCCTTAATTCAGAGATCCGGATGCACGTTGTTGTATCAGGTATTATCGATGTGCCATATTCTGACATCACAGCTAGGGCTCTGGATATTGAGGCCGCCAGAGCTACTTGTGTTAGACCGAGGGAGCCAGCTAAGGGCTTCTTCCGTGAGATTCAACCTCAGTCGCAAAATCAAGACTGGCAGCCGAGAGCACAGCAACAACAGCAGCAGCAAAGAGACATTAAAAGGCCTCTAGAAGGAGGCAATGATCGAGGGAAAGGTAAGCAGGTACAAGGGCCTTCTCAGTTACCTCTTTGCCCTAAATGTCAGAGAGAGCACAGGGGACAGTGCAGAGTAGGCACGAACGTGTGCTATTGGTGTGGAGAACCAGGCCATTTTGTTAAAAACTGCCCGAATCAGGGTCGAGGCCAATCAGGTAGGGGTCAGCATGGCACAGATCAAAGGAAAGTTGTACCGAGAGTCTTTGCATTCAGCGAGCCTGACAATGCCGACGATGGGGCCCAGCCTTCTACAATTGCAGGTATTATTTTATTTACCTGTTCGATGATATGCATATGATAGATAAAATATTTAGATCTGAAATTAGTAAGGAAAAGAAAGATAGATGGGTAAGAAAGATTACTAGGCGAATCTCGAAGAGAAAATAATAGGATACACAGATAACAATAAACGCAATATAGAGATATAGTTATACATTAGTAGGATTAGTTCGATTTAATCAACGGGGTTTGCGCGCCCAAAGCTTAGTAACAATTAGAGGAATACGCCCTGTGAGATATGAATTTTAAGTAGGTAGGGATTGTGCCTAATTGGCATCTTTTTGGAGTATTAGGATAAGACTAGTCAATAAAGAAGAAAGTTTATAAATGAACCTCTAAAGGGATACCTAGAATGTTATAATACCTGAAGTGTGTTTAAATAGATCAAATACCGTAGAGCTCTCATATTGAGGATTCGTATGAGAGGATTCATATGAAGTTAGGAGTATCTAGATTAAGATAGAATTCAAGAGTTAGACTTAGAATGATTTTCGGGTATAATAGTTGGAACCTGATTGGAAAGAGCTAACAAGAATAGATTAGACTGTGAACTCGAAATAACCTTGAGAAAGTTAGAGACAGGTGAAGTAGATCGTGGAATTAAATGAGAAGTTAGGTTAGAAACTTAGATTGTCGTTTAAAAAGTCAGCAAATTGTGAAATTGTGGTTTATAGAATAAAGAGGGTGAAAATTTTCACCGAAACTATCTAAGTGAGCTTAGAAATGAGGCTAAGTTAGCAAATTTCTAGAGATTGGCTCGTGTTTGGCGAGTCAAGGCCAAGTAACGCACAAATGGTTTAAGTTTGACTAGTTTAGAGCGCAACAATGGGGAGATTTAGAGATTTGACCGTGCTTAGAGCAAATAAAGTTTAAGATAAGCAAGGGAGTGTAACGTAAGCAGTGTGAGAACTTTAATTGAGAATATAGTGGTAGAATTAAGGACAAAACTCCGGTGACATAGTTCGAGGAGTATAGCATTGTAAGCTTAGTTGTAGAATCCGCCCAGAATTAACTGGCAGGGTTGGTAAGTTGCCTAAAAAAAATAAAAATAAAATATGTGATTTAGGAGAGTTAGAAAGACTTAATGTGTGAGTGAGAATATGTACAATCCAGTTGAGAGTAGGGATTTCGAATTTAAGGCTAATGTTGGAAGGTGTAGTCGACGTTTTGGTTTAGGATCATAGAGATTGACCCTAGGGATGACGGGATCTGAGTTGATAAAAGGAAGTTCGAATTTTGTTAGAGATAAAATTCTAAGTAAATACTGACTGTAGTTCATAGTTTGACTCACATAGACCAAGTAGTGTTATAGTCGTATAGTTGAAGGGTATAACGATGAGGACTTAATTAGGAAATCTGCACAGAAATAGTCTTCATAGGACAATGGGTTACTCAAGAAGTCAGGTGACCTGTAATTCCTTTGGGGTGATACGGTTACAACGAATCGTTACCCGAGCGAATATAGAAGTTTGGGTCGACGTGAGTTTCGACTACAGATGAAGCCAACGAAGCTGTTGAGAAGTTTGGGCAAATTGATTGGAGATTTAAGAACTTAACTAAGCTCAGTACTTTAGTAAGGAAGTGTGCGATCATGTCGAAGGTATCAAATACAAATCTAAGGCTGATATTAGAGAGTAAAGTTTAGAGTTTTGGTTGAGAACCACGAAGGAGGACTGTAGGTACAGATGATTAACCGAAGTAATACGCCACAAGACAAGGGACGTTAATATCAAAAGCTATAAGCTGTGGCAAATTTTGAGGACAAAATTCTAAATAAGGAGGGTAGAATGTAATATCCGGCTTGTACGGATTTCGAATATATTATATTATATTATTATTTCATTATATACTGGCATTGTTGGTGATTATGTCAAACCAAATCAGTTTCGCAAATGGAAAGTGTCATTATGATCCTAACGAATAATAAGAATTTTAAGGAATTTACGGAAATTTTCGGAGATCAAACACTATATTCCGAGTAAATACGCTTATCATAATATGAAGGACGTTCTCGTAAAAATAGTAAATGAAGTCCGAATTGCAAACGGACAGTTTTAATAAAGCCCTGGTGGTAATTATGAGTTGTTGGCAAAATATGGAATTTTCGAGAATCCAAATAGTTGGACGATTAACGAAACGAAGGACGAAACAAATATAATTAAGTAGGAAGGGCAAAATGGTAATTTGCAAAACCAAAATTTATAAAATTTACCAAAACCCCTTTTCTCTCCATTTCCTCTCTTCCTTCGTGATTTCCAGAGAGCTTCTTTCTGCTCTTTCCCTCTGGCCGCCGACGCCGCGCGACGTTCTCCTCCAATCCGACCTCCGTTTTTCTCCGTTCTTCCTCCAGTTCTTCACGTTTTCTCTTCCGAGCAACGCTCTAGGTAAGTCTCTATAGTTTCAGGGCGTTTATTTCAGTTATTTCGGAGTTTGGACAATTAGGGTTTCGTTAGGTTTCGTATTAAAACGCGAATTAGGATTCGTAATTAATAGGATAGCCGTGATTAAGGATATATTGCACGTATTTGACGTTATTGGACGAAGTTAAATCAATTTGTGAAAATGTTAAAAATTAGGGATTTTCGAGATTTTAGAAATAACTCGTATATTGGAATTTGAGGTGTCGAGCGTAAATTGCTCGAGTAAATAGCTCAATGAATCGACTTAGAGCTTTAAGAAGTTACTTTAGTTGAGGTTTCGTTGAATTTGGACTTTAGTGGTTTAAACTAGTTTTAACGACAATATTATGTTTTGCCTCAGACCAACAACGCTCGTGGACGGAGCTTGAGCTGCTGCGGACGCGAGGTAAGTTCTCGTGATCTTTTCTGGCCGATTGGCCTACACCGTACTTCGATGTAGCGTCGAGGATCTTGAAGGATTGTTTGTTTTAATTGCTTTGGTCGGGTAGTTAGGTTGGTTTTAAATTGTTATAGGTTATTCTGTTTCGGTCTGGATGGTATACATGTTACTTGTTTATTGCATAGTATAGTTATGTTATGTTCATATCTGTTCATGCATCACGTGTTTTTAAAGATCATGAAAAACGAATTTCTGCACGATGTTTAAAGTAAATGCAAAGAAAGAATGACCCTTCGGTATACAGTTTAAATGACCCATCGGTATATAGTTTAAATGACCCATCGGTATATAGTTTAAATGACCCATCGGTATATAGTTGAATGACCCATCGGTATATAGTTTAAATGACCCATCGGTATATAGTTGAATGACCCATCGGTATATAGTTTAAATGACCCTTCGGTATATAGTTTAAATGACCCATCGGTATACAGTTTAAATGACCCCTTCGGTATATAGTTTAAATGACCCTTCGGTATATAGTTTAAATGGCCCATCGGTATAAAGTTTATAGCAAAGCAAAGCAATCGGTATACAGTTTAAAGCAAAGCAAAGTAAAGTAAAGCAAAGCAAAGTAAAGTAAAGTAAAGTAAAGTAAAGTAAAGTAAAGTAAAGTAAAGCAAAGCAAAGCAAAGCAAAGCAAGTAAGTAAAGCAAAGCAAAGTAAAGTAAAGCAAAGCAAAGTAAAGTAAAGTAAAGTAAGTAAAGTAAAGCAAAGCAAAGCAAAGTAAAGTAAAGTAAAGTAAAGCAAAGCAAAGCAAAGTAAAGTAAAGTAAAGTAAGTAAAGTAAAGCAAAGCAAAGTAAAGTAAAGTAAAGCAAAGCAAAGCAAAGCAAAGTAAAGTAAAGTAAGTAAAGTAAAGTAAAGTAAAGTAAAGTAAAGCAAAGCAAAGTAAAGTAAAGTAAGTAAAGTAAAGTAAAGTAAAGTAAAGTAAAGTAAAGTAAAGTAAAGTAAAGTAAAGTAAAGTAAAGCAAAGCAAAGTAAAGTAAAGTAAAGCAAAGCAAAGTAAAGTAAAGCAAAGCAAAGTAAAGTAAAGTAAAGTAAGTAAAGTAAAGTAAAGTAAGTAAAGTAAAGTAAAGTAAAGTAAAGTAAAGTAAAGTAAAGCAAAGCAAAGTAAAGTAAAGTAAAGTAAAGTAAAGTAAAGTAAGTAAAGTAAAGCAAAGCAAAGCAAAGTAAAGTAAAGCAAAGCAAAGTAAAGTAAAGCAAAGCAAAGTAAAGTAAAGCAAAGCAAAGTAAAGTAAAGTAAGTAAAGTAAAGTAAAGTAAAGTAAGTAAAGTAAAGTAAAGTAAAGCAAAGCAAAGCAAAGCAAAGTAAAGTAAAGTAAAGTAAAGTAAAGCAAAGCAAAGTAAAGTAAAGCAAAGCAAAGCAAAGCAAAGTAAAGTAAAGTAAAGCAAAGCAAAGCAAAGCAAAGTAAAGTAAAGTAAAGCAAAGCAAAGTAAAGTAAAGCAAAGCAAAGCAAAGCAAAGTAAAGTAAAGCAAAGCAAAGCAAAGCAAAGCAAAGCAAAGCAAAGCAAAGCAAAGTAAAGTAAAGCAAAGCAAAGCAAAGCAAAGCAAAGCAAAGCAAAGCAAAGCAAAGCAAAGCAAAGCAAAGTAAAGTAAAGCAAAGCAAAGCAAAGTAAAGTAAAGCAAAGCAAAGCAAAGTAAAGTAAAGTAAAGCAAAGCAAAGTAAAGTAAAGCAAAGCAAAGTAAAGTAAAGTAAAGTAAAGTAAAGTAAAGTAAAGTAAAGTAAAGTAAAGTAAAGTAAAGTAAAGTAAAGTAAAGTAAAGTAAAGTAAAGTAAAGCAAAGCAAAGCAAAGCAAAGTAAAGTAAAGTAAAGTAAAGCAAAGCAAAGCAAAGCAAAGCAAAGCAAAGCAAAGTAAAGTAAAGCAAAGCAAAGCAAAGCAAAGCAAAGCAAAGCAAAGCAAAGCAAAGCAAAGCAAAGCAAAGTAAAGTAAAGCAAAGCAAAGCAAAGTAAAGTAAAGCAAAGCAAAGCAAAGTAAAGTAAAGCAAAGCAAAGTAAAGTAAAGCAAAGCAAAGTAAAGTAAAGCAAAGCAAAGTAAAGTAAAGTAAAGTAAAGTAAAGTAAAGTAAAGTAAAGTAAAGTAAAGTAAAGTAAAGTAAAGTAAAGTAAAGTAAAGTAAAGTAAAGTAAAGTAAAGTAAAGTAAAGTAAAGAAAAACAAAGCATGATTTACAGATTCATATGCACAGCATGCATTTGCATTTACTAGAGCTTACTGAGATTTTTATCTCATAGATGTCTGTATGGTGTAGGTGTTTACAAGGAAACAGGTGAGGACATTCCTCTCCTGAGGCATGAGGCAGTTGATGGAAGATGGGTTGCGGTGGTGTGTTGCGCAGTCGATGCTTTACCGACCCGTGGGGGAAATGTATACGTGTTTTGAGGGTTTGGGGCTGTGTATGTATTTTGAGGATTGTCTAAATGTTTTTGATTAACTTGTATAGACGTTATAGGATGCTTGGTCTGGTAGTTCATAGGTTTACTTTCGACGTTTCAAATGTTTTGGTAATCGTCGTATTTAAAAACCGTTTTGTTAAGTATTTTATTCGAATGTATAGAAAATGTTTTTGAAATGTTTTTAGGTTGTTACGGATAGGCTCGGTTTTTAGAGCTATCCACGCAGTTGGACTTCGCAAGTCTGCTGCAAATGGATGAGTTTAGAACACATATTAGTTAAGTTTAAATGATAAATTGATGGTGATTATTGGTGGAAGTGGAAAATGCTAAAAGTGGAAGGGTGATGTTCTGCTCTCTGGAATTTCCAGAGAGCACTGCTCTCTGGAATCTCGGATTCCAGAGAGAGGGTGAGGAGAATGGCCGCTGCAAAGTGCAGCGCCTGATCGCTGCAATGTACAGCGATGTGCAGCGCCTGATCGCTGCAATATGCAGCGATCGTGGCACGGACATCGCAGTGTGCGCCACGGCGACATCGCACACGGCGACCGTGCGCTGCAAAGTGCAGCGCCGGTCGCTGCTGCATTTGAGGGCAGAATTCCGATTCTGCCCTCCCTTATTTTATTTGTTTATAAAAGTTTTATTAAATGTTTTAGTTTTAATTATTATTTAAAGGTTTTGTTTTAAATGATTTTAAAGTTCAGTTTTAACTCCGATTTCAGTTCTGATTTCAACTTCAGTTTAGATTCCGCATTAAGTTTTATTTAAAGCATAGAAAAGTAAAAAGTATAAAAATGAAAAATTCATACGGGTAAATGGGTACAGTACTAGGGGTGTTACAGTGACGATCCCTTCTGGGGGTTGTTACAATTATGGTATCAAAGCAAAATCGGGTTCTAAAACCGATTCTGCAGACTGCCTTCCAGCACTGACTGTCACGTGAGCACACTCCAACAACTGTAAGTATTTATGATTTCAGTAAATGTCACTAAGTTAAGATGCATTTATAATTAATTGTCTAGGAATCCCAAAATGGTTAGAGGTCAGCAGAGAGAGACCAATGAGGATAGCAATGCCATTGCTCAGTTGACAGAGTTGGTCATGCGCCAATCTCGCCAGATCAAACAACTGATGACTGCTAGAGAGGAACAAGGCAACTCCAGTACTAATGCAACTCATGATCATGGGGGTGAACGTTTCCACCGGCTTCGACCCCCGGTGTTTAATGGACATGTTTCAGATCCTATTTATGCTGAGGAGTGGGTTCGGAAGATAGAAGACATGTTTAAGTACGCAAAGGTTGATGAAGGAGATAAGGTCACATATGCTGTCTTTCATTTGGAATTAAGTGCAAGGTATTGGTGGGACTCGATCCAGAACACCGCTAATGCCGGAGCTATGACCTGGGAAATGTTTAAGACTGCCTTCTTTGACAAGTACTTCAATAGGACTATTCGGGTCAACAAGAAGAAGGAGTTCATAAATCTACGACAAACTGGCTCTGTGACGGATTACATATGCAAATTTGATGCTTTATCACGATTTGCTCCCCGAATGATTAAGGATGATGAGGACAGGATTTACCAATTTGTTCAAGGACTGAAGCCGAGTTTGTACATGAAAGTAAAGACTGCTGGGATACACAATGTACCTTATGGTGAAGTGACGGCTAAGGCCTTGGAGCTGGAAGAGGCGAAAATGACAGCATATGCACAGCGTGAGCAGCCAAGAAATTTCCGAAGGAAGCTCAGCCGCCACCACGTCAGAACAAAGGATGGCAGCCGCAACAGAACAGGGGACCACAACAACAACAACAAGGTATAAAGAGACCCTTCAACCAGAATGATGACCAAGGAAAAGGGAAGAGGCCTCTGGCACCCTTATGCCCCACCTGTCAGAAGAACCACCCCGGCGAATGCAAGTTGCGTTCTGGCCGCTGTTTCAGATGTGATAAGGTTGGACATATAGTTAGAGACTGCCCCATGCCGCCAGATCCGAACCGTGCAAGGGTAGCACCTAGAGTCTATGCAATGATGAAGGATGAGGAAGCCGTGCAGCATACAGTCATAACAGGTACCATTATGATCTGTGGTTTTGCTGCTTACACACTTATAGATACGGGAGTCACACACTCCTTTATATCAACTTTGTTTGTATGCCAACACAACTTAGAACTTTTACCAGCCGAAAGGCCATATAATGTTATGTTACCATCAGGGAAGTCCCTACATTCAGAACAGATTGTTAAAGGTGATGTTGTGTCCTTAGGAAGTAAGAAACTATATGTTGAACTGATTGTAATTGACATGAAAGGGTATGAGGTGATATTAGGAATGGATTGGTTATTTAGGCATTATGCCACAATAAGTTGTAGATCTGGGATGGTTGATTTTCGACCCCCAAATGGTGATCATTATTCCTTCCAAGCTATTCCTAAGATAAGCAAAATACCGATTATATCCTCACTAGAAATTTACCGGTTACTGAAAAATGGTTGTGAGAGTTACTTAGCTAGCATAATGGATGTTTGGGTGAAGAATAAGATAGAGTTACAAGATATCCCCATAGTCCGAGAGTTCCCTAAGGCATTCTTGGATAATTTGCCAGGATTACCACCTGATAGAGAAATAGAGTTTGTAATAGATACGTACCCTGAGGCCTTACCCGTATCTAAGAATCCTTATCGGATGGCACCTGTTGAGCTAAATGAGTTAAAAGTCCAACTACAGGAATTAGTAGACAAAGGATTTATACGCCCTAGCAGTTCCCCTTGGGGTGCACCTGTTTTATTTGTCAAGAAGAAGGATGGTTCCCTTAGAATGTGCATAGACTATAGGGAGCTAAATAAGTTGACAATCAAGAATAAGTACCCCTTACCTCGGATTGATGATTTGTTTGATCAATTGCAAGGAGCAAAGGTGTTTTCAAAAATAGATTTACGTTCGAGTTATTACCAACTGAAAGTTAAGGAAGGAGATATACCAAAGGCAGCCTTCAGAACCCGTTATGGACACTACGAATTCTTGGTCATGTCATTTGGACTGACCAATGCACCTGCAGCCTTTATGGACTTAATGAATCGAGTGTTTCGTGAGTATTTGGACAAATTTGTAATTGTGTTCATAGATGATATCCTGATATACTCACGGACTGAAGCTGACCATGCAGAGCATTTAAGAGTAGTTTTGACAACATTGAAGGAGCACCAGCTTTATGCCAAATTGTCCAAGTGTGAATTTTGGTTGGACAAGGTTAATTTTCTTGGTCATGTAGTTTCTGCTAATGGTATATCAGTGGACCCGACCAAAATTCAGGCAGTAAAGGATTGGCCACAACCAAAGAATGCCAGTGAAGTCCGCAGTTTCCTTGGATTGGCAGGCTATTACAGAAAGTTCATCAAAGGATTTTCTATGATAGCTAAGCCCCTGACGAATTTGACAAAGAAGGACAATAAGTATTCTTGGACCGAAGCTTGTGAGGATAGCTTCTAGACATTGAAGGTGAAGTTAACAACAGCACTGGTATTGACCCTTCCAACCGAAGAAGGAAAGTTTAGCGTATTTTGTGATGCATCAAAAGTTGGTTTGGGCTGTGTTTTGATGCAAGAAGGCAAAGTTGTAGCGTATGCCTCTAGGCAGTTAAAGAGTTATGAACAGAACTATCCCACCCATGATTTAGAATTAGCCGCTGTTGTTTTTGCTTTGAAGATATGGAGACACTATTTATATGGACAACAGTGTGAGGTGTTTTCTGACCATAAAAGTCTGAATTACCTCTTTACACAAAAGGAATTGAACATGAGGCAGAGGCGTTGGTTGGAATTTGTTAAGGATTACGACTTTGAGATCAAGTATCACCCGGGCAAGGCTAACTCTGTAGCTGACGCATTGAGCAGGATGTCAACAACAATGCAACCCGTTGTATCAACTATGTCTATACCTTTGAGGACAGAGATTCAGAAAATGGTGTTGGAGATAGTTCCAGAGTTGTCAGCTTTGCTCGCAAATTTGACCATTCAACCGACGGTTCTGGAAAGGATCAAAGAAGCACAACAGAAGGATTCAGAGGAGAATAACAGTATGATGAACAAGGTGAAGGACACCACCTTCGAGTTTAGTCTTTCCAAGGATGGGATTCTGAGGTTTAGAAATAGATGGTATGTCCCTAATGATGAAGGATTACGTAAGCTAATCTTGGCTGAGGCGCATTCGTCTCCCTTTTCTGTACATCCTGGCAGCACCAAGATGTATCGAGACCTGATGTTACTCTATTGGTGGCCAAACTTAAAGAGAGATGTTGCTAAGTATGTAGAGTCATGTTTGGTTTGCCAACAAGTTAAAGCCGAGCACCAACGTCCAGGAGGTACCCTTCAGCCTTTACCTATTCCCGAGTGGAAGTGGGAACACATAGCTATGGATTTCGTTGTAGGATTACCTAAGACAACTAAGGGACATGATAGTATTTGGGTTGTGATTGATAGATTGACGAAATCAGCCCATTTCTTACTAGTAAGGACAACTTACTCGATGGACCAGCTTGCTGATCTTTATGTACAAGAACTTATTAGGTTGCATGGAATCCCTGCATCTATTGTCTCAGATCGCGATCCCAGATTCACCTCGAGATTTTGGCAAAGTTTGCAAGGCACATTAGGTACAAAGTTGTCTTTCAGCACTGTCTTCCACCCGCAGACAGATGGTCAATCAGAAAGGACTATCCAAATACTTGAGGATATGTTGAGGGCTTGTGTGCTAGAGTTCCAGACATCTTGGAGCCGATACCTACCCTTGGTTGAGTTCTCTTACAATAACAGTTATCAGTCCACTATCGGAATGGCACCTTATGAGGCGTTGTATGGTAAGAAATGTAGATCACCTCTGTATTGGGATGAAGTTGGGGAAGCAAAACTCCTAGGTCCCGAGATGTTGCAGCAGATGTCAGACAAGATTGCCACTATTAAAAGGAAAATGAATACTGCACAAAGCCGACAGAAAAGTTATGCAGACCAAAGGAGGAGAGATCTTGAATTTGCTGTTGGTGATGAAGTTTTCCTAAAGGTTTCACCATTTAAAGGAGTACTAAGATTTGGCAGGAGGGGAAAGCTTAATCCACGATTTATTGGACCATTCCCTGTTTTGGCTAGAATCGGTAGTACAGCTTACAGACTGCAGTTGCCTCCATCATTGGATAAAGTTCATAATGTTTTCCATGTGTCAATGTTAAGAAAATGTATACGGGACCCTACACAAGTTGTTAAACCAGTGGATTTTGAGATTGAGCCGACACTAACGTATGAAGAGAAGCCAGTGCAGATATTGGAATCCGCAGTTAAGACTCTGAGGAATAAAGAGATTCCGTTGGTCAAAGTCTTATGGAAGAATCATGGCATTGAAGAAGCCACTTGGGAGCGATGACAGGACATGTTAGGCGAGTATCCAGAGTTATTTGTTTGATCAATTTTCGGGGACGAAAATTTTGTTTAAGGAGGGGTGGATGTAACACCCGATAACTTCAGCCAGGTGACTTCCTAACTGTATTAACGGTCATAAATATTCAATCTTCACGGTTTAGAGTTTTATACCAAGAATAATTAATTTCATGTGGATTTAAACTAGGTTGAGTGGCAAAGTTGTAATAATGGAGGGTGATGACCATTATATAAAGAAAAAGGAAATGTTTTAAACCTCACTTGAACCACTGTAGCCGACACCTTCCTTTTCGGCGATCTCTCCAGCACTTTGACATGACGAGCATTCTCCAACACGAAGAAATCTCTTCGGTGTGCAACAGCTTCGACTAAGAAGAGAAACACGCTCTGTCTCAGTTTCAGTCAAGGAAGAAGCGCGAAGGAAATCACGAAGAAGAAGGAAGGAGAAAGAAGGGTTCAGTTTTCTTTAAAACTGAACCAGTTCACTTAGGGGTAGTCCAACGATCTAGAACCGGCCCAACCAAGCCAGATCCGGTCCAACTGAACTAACCAGACCCAAATTTTGATCTGATTGAACCGAATCTATCCAAGAATAAATCGGTAAAGAATTTATACCTAAATCCTAATGAAATGGATTTATTAAAGTGAAAAATTAATATCGAATATTTTGTTTAGGCAGAAAGATTCTGAAAGTCATCCTAATTGATCTAATTTGACCCTATTTGACCTAAGAGCACACGTAGGAAATTTCTGTCTAAATTCTTATAAAATAGGATTTAAATAAGTGAGATTTTAATACCAATATTTTATTTAGGCAAAAAATTATTTAGAATATCGGAAAAATCCCGATAACTCTACCATCTCAGAATCCAAGTAAGTGAAAATACCATATTTTTAACGTTTTGGCTACAATTCTACATCATAAAATCTATGTTATTTTCTTATAATTATTTTATTACATGATTCTGATATTTGACCACGTATGTTTAGGCATTGAAATAAAATTGTATAAAGATAAAATTAGTAGAACATTTTGTATACGTATGAATATGATGGAATTGACATAAATTATGTGATAGCAAAGTCTGAATGACAATGAGATGACTAAGCTTGAACGAAAATGAGATGGCTACGCATGAACGACAATGAGATGACTATGCTTGAACAAAAATGAGATGGCTACACCTAAATGACAATGAGATGGCTATACCTGAATGAAAACGAGATGACAAAGTCTGAACGATAATAAGATAGCTAAGTTTGAACGAATGTTGAAAAATAAGTTCTGAACTAGTATGTAAGTAATGTTAATTTTGCATCTGCATGTGCATTCATTTACTGAGGGTAGATTACATAGAAAAAATCTTACAAACTATGAGAGTAACTCATCTTAGGTGGGTGGATTACATAGAAAATTATGATTACAACTTGGAATATCATCATGGTAAGGCAAACATGGTTGCCGACGCTCTAAGCTAAAATCCTCAGGGGTCTCTTGCGTGTCTTGTTCTTGATGAGTGGAAATAGTCGGTTACCATTGTGAAGCTTGATCTGCAGTATTAAGAGATCGGTAGGACAACGTGTGTGTTGACTTAAATAGAGTTTAAGTCTAAATATGTTTTTGATGATGTATTTGAATGCTAAATATTGTAATTTGATTAAGGTTATTGAATGAGAATAATGAATATATACTTGAGATTAATCTGTTGGAAATACCCTCAAAAAGGGTATTTTAGTGTTCTAATAATATTGGCTAAGTGTACAAGGAAAGCATATGCCGATGGAGTACAAGGCGTGCATCTGCCGATGAAGTACAAGGCGTGCATCTGCCGATGGCTTTCAAAGAAGAGTATCTGCCGATGGCATTTAATACATGCATCTGCCTGTCAAGTTGAACATACCGATGACGTGTCAAGTATGCATCTGCCGATAACGTTTACGAGTTACATCTGCCGGTGAGTCTCTAAGCGAGCATCTGCCGATGAGTCTTCAAAATGCATATGCCGATGACGTGTACAAGCTACATCAGCCGATAGCTTATCATGTAGCATCTGCCGATGGAATTCAACGCTTTCACCTGCCGATAGCCTTTGAGCTGCATATGCCGATGGAAGTTCAAGATACATCTGCCGATGGATTTCACGTTGCATCTGCCGATGAATTCTCAACTTGCACCTGCCGATGAAGTTTCAAGACACATATGCCGATGGCGTTTTGAAGCTTACTCATACCGACGACGTGCCAATTGTTTAAAGCTGTATCTTCCGGTGATCTTCCGCCAGAACTCAAAATAGCTGCGAAGCTACAGTGACGTCGTTTTCAGCATTAACTCCAGAACTTTAATGGCGACGACGAACAGCTCTTTCCGGTACAACAGATATCTGCTTTTGTACGGATGCTTCCCAACGGTAACAAAGTTTCTATTATTGGAGAAGAAGCATTGAAGACACACAGAAATAGTGACAGAGTATTTAAGCCGAGGTTAGAGCTCAATGCCCCAACTTTTGAAAATTTGAATTCTGAGCCCTAAGTTGCGAAAGTCATCACTCTGTATTTTTCTCTACATCTCTCAATTCGAACTTAAGATTCATTGCTTGTGAGAGTGTAGTGTGCGCTTAATTTTACACATTCAAAATCTGTAAAGGCTGTGGATTATTGCCCGTGAAGTATAATCCTGAAGTGTAAAGGCAGTTGATCGGAGCCCGAAATTCCGATCTGGTTATTCTCTAGGAGAAGGTTAAGGATCTTCAAGGGGTGAACCTTGAAGCGTGGACGTAGGCTGAGTTGAGCCGAACCACGTTAAAACTCTTGTGTTAATCTCTCTCTTACTTTTTACTTTATTTGTTTGTCTGCTGTTAGCATTTAATCAAATTGAGAGAAATTACATTGATTATTAAATTAAGTTTATAAAAAGTCTAATTCACCCCCCTCTTAGACAAATCTCGATCCTACAATTGGTATCAAAGCTAGGTTTATATATATTGTCTAAGTTGTTTATCTAAGATATACTGTGTTACTTGAAATGGCATTCAATACACACTCTGCACAAATGGAAGGTCAGTCTACCACTAGACCTTCATTCTTCGATGGTACTGATTATGTGTACTGGAAATCTAGAATGAGAATTTATGTTCAGGCTATAGACTATGACATATGGAATAACATAGAAAATGGTCCATATATAGCCTTTAAAACCGAGAATGGTATTAGGACTCCCAAAGCATCACATGAACTAAATGATACTGACAAGAAGAACTTGAGCCTGAATGCCAAGGCTATAAACACCCTATACTGTGCTCTGAACAGAGATGACTTTAATAGAGTACAAGGGTGTGAGAGTGCTCAAGAGATTTGGCACTTGTTAGAGATCACACACGAAGGCACAAACCAGGTTAAAGAAAGTAAATTGAGCATGTTAGTCCATGAATATGAACTGTTTTCCATGGAAAAAGGTGAAACCATCAGTTCTATGTTTACTCGATTTACTAACATCACTAACGGTCTTAAAGCTCTTGGTAAGACTTACTCAGGTGAGGAACAGGTAAGGAAACTTCTGAGATGCCTACCGAGGGCATGGCAACCAAAGGTGACTGCCATTCAGGAAGCAAAGGATCTCAAAGCCTTAAAGCTAGAGGAGCTCATTGGATCTCTCATGACGCATGAGATCACAATGAGAGCAAATGAAAAGGAGGACCTCAAGGAGAAGGAGGTAACAAGGAAAAAGGACATTGCTCTAAAGGCCTCCTCAAGTAAGCAAGAGGAATCAGAAGAAGAAGAAGAAGAAGATGAGGATATTGCACTCATCACTAGGAGGTTCAGTAAGTTTCTGCAACGAAAGAGGATGTAGGGAAAAAGTTTCCAAAGGCTGAGAAATCTCAAAAGGAAAAGGAAATCACGTGCTTTGGGTGTGGAAAGCCTGGACATATGAAGGCAGACTATCCACAAGCAAAGAAGGGTCCCAAGAAGTTCAAGAAAAGGGCAATGAAGGCCACTTGGGATGATAGTGAAGAAGATACCTCTTCATCAGAAGATGAGGAAGTAGCAAACCTGTGCTTTATGGCACACGAGGACAAGGTTAGTTCTTCTTCCTCTAGTATTTTCAGTGACAGTGAAAGTGATGACGATGAAGGTAATCTAATTGATTCTTTCAATGATTTAGTTAAACAGTTTGGCATGTTAAAAACTAAATACAACACTTTGAAAAAGGAAAATGCAAACATGGTAGAACTGCATGCCAAGAAAACTAATTTGCATGTCAAAGAGATTGATGAGCTTAAAAGCAAAAACGAAGATTTGAATAATATTATACTGAACTTCACTAAGGGTGAAAAATTATTTAAGATGGTAATAGGAGGACAGAGGGCTAATTTTGACAAAACAGGATTAGGTTATGACAAGCCTAACAAAAAGAAAGTTTTTAAGAATTTCTTTGTTAAATCGTCTACCTGTCATGCTTGCAATGAGTTAGGACATAAGTCATATGAATGTCCTTTGAAATTAGATAAGAAATCAAGCAATAAACTTCAATGGGTTCCTAAGGGAACCAGACCTAACACTAGGACCCAAAAGATTTGGGTACCTAAGAAGACAACCTGATTTCTGTTTTGCAGGTTGACTGCTCTCCCGGGACAAATCTGTGGTACCTTGACAGTGGTTGCTCAAGGCATATGACGGGAGACTCAACCAAGTTTGCTGTTGTCAACAAGAAGAAAGGAAGTGTTACATTTGGTGGGAACCAAAAGGGAAAAATTGTTGGCATCGGCAATATAGGTAATCCTTCTCATCCTACTATTGAAAATGTATTACTAGTAGTAGGATTAAAGCATAACATGCTAAGCATAAGTCAGTTGTGTGACAAGGGCTATAAAGTAACTTTCAAATCAAATGTTTGTGTGATCAAAGACATTTCAACTAACAATGTTTTGTTTAAAGGATTTAGAAAAGAAAATGTCTATATTGTTGATCTGAATGGTTTTGTGCATGTTGATGAGAAATGTTTTGTTGTTAATTCACTTAATGACTGCTGGACTTGGCATAGGAGATTAGGACATGTAGGGATGGATACTTTAGCTAAGATTACTAGGGAGAATTTAGTTAGAGGAATCCCTAAGATATCCTTTGAAAAAGATAAAGTCTGTGAAGCTTGTCAAATGGGCAAGCAGATCAAAAGTTCTTTTGCATCTAAGAACTCAATTTCCACTTCTAAGCCTCTCCAACTCCTTCACATGGACCTCTTCGGTCCTTCTAATATAGCAAGCCTAGGTGGCAAATTCTATGTCTTTGTCATTGTTGATGATTTTTCTAGATTTACTTGGGTTCATTTTCTGAAGTCTAAGGATGAGACGTTTGACACCTTTTCTAGTTTTAGGAAAAGAGTTCAAAATGAAAAGGAGCTCACCATTGTTGCTATTCGTAGTGATCATGGTGGAGAGTTTGAAAATGAGAAATTTGAACTCCTGTGTCTCAAGTATGGAATTGAGCACAATTTCTCCTCTCCTAGGATCCCTCAGCAAAATGGTGTTGTTGAGAGGAAGAATAGGTCCCTCCAAGAGCTTGCTAGGACTATACTTAATGAAAACACCCTTCCTAAGTATTTCTAGGGTGAAGCTGTTGCAACAGCCTGTTATGTGCTAAATCGGGTCTCCATAAGACCTATTCTAGAGAAAACTCCATATGAGCTCTGGAGTGGAAAAACTCCTTCTGTCAAGTATTTTAGAGCCTTCGATAGCAAATGTTTCATTCTTAATACTAAGGATAACTTAGGAAAATTCGATTCCAAATTCGATCTTGGAATTTTTCTAGGATACTCTCTGACCAGTAAAGCATACAGAGTTTTCAATAGGAGAACTCTTGTTGTAGAGGAATCCGTTCATGTCAACTTTGATGAGTCTCCTCAGCCCACAATAAATGTGGATGAGGATGATGTTGTGAATTGTCAACTAGACTCTATTTCCTTAGAAAAACCGACTGATCCCTCTCATGTAAAAAATTCTTTAGAACCATCTTCTACATCTCTTGATATAATTCCTGTCAAGGATGAAAATCCTAATCTACCTAGGGATTGGAAGTATGTCAGAAATCATCCATTAGATGAGGTCTTAGGTGATCCTTCTTTAGGAGTTAAGACTAGATCCTCACTTAGGAATCTCTGTGCCAATGTGGCATTTATATCTCAAGTAGAACCTAAGAAATTTGAAGAGGCCGAGTGTGATGAAAACTGGATTTTAGCTATGCAAGAGGAGCTAAATCAATTTGAAAGGAGCAAGGTATGAGAACTTGTTCCAAGGCCTAAGGGTAATCCCATTATTGGAACTAAATGGGTTTACAAGAACAAATTAGATGAAAGTGGGATCGTAGTTAGAAACAAAGCCAGACTAGTTGCTAAGTGATACTCTCAAGAGGAGGGTATTGATTTTGAAGAATCCTTTGCCCCTGTAGCTAGATTAGAGTCTGTAACGACCCCATAGGGATCGCCACGTATACATGACTTCCGTGACCATTTACCTCTTAACTTCTACGCCCTGTTCTTTAAATGGTATTGTTATATATTTTCTTTTTATAAATTTAGAACTTAAAAACTTGACTCGCGAGCAACATAACGTCTGTCAACACTAATCCATCCAAAACCCGACTCTTTCACTAATCTAGTGAATCGTTAGTTCACAGAATCGAGCGACTAGGCTTGGCCATTGGTTTCCTGACAAATTCGGGCAGAGAAGAAACGCCCTCAAATCTCTTAACATAGTCCTACTCGGGTTTGCATGGGTTTGCATGCGTTAATCCACAGAATTTACATCATCCGGTCATCACGTGCATTACGAGTGACTCGTTTATCATCACTTAACTGAGGACATCTTCCGGTGAGCACGAGTCAGACACGTGACTCTTTAAAATCTCATCCGGTCACTAGACGACAAAATAACATTTTTGTCTTCCAGTCACTAGACGACAAAATAACATTTTTGTCTTCCGGTCACTAGACGACAAAATAGCAAATCCCTCTACCGGTCACTAAACGACAAAATAGCAAATCCATCTTCCGGTAGGGAAATGCACTACCTCTACCGGTCACTAAGCGACAAAATAACATATCCATCTTCCGGTAAGGAAATGCACTATCTCTACCGGTCACTAAACGACAAAATAACATATCCATCTTCCGGTAAGGAAATGCACTACCTCTACCGGTCACTAAACGACAAAATAACATATCCATCTTCCGGTAGGGTAATGCACTACATCTACCGGTAGATGCAAACTCTAAACATCATCTGATAGGGTACAACTATCAGAGAGCATATACACAAACTTCAAACTCCATTGACTCATCACTCACAACATGGAAAACAGAGACTTAACAAGAAATCCATACAGCGGAAGACTTAAACCGAAACATGTCATTCATTAACTTTAGAAATATCCCCAGACTCGGGAAGTAAGACAAACAATTTCTAAAATCCCATTTGATAAACAATCTCAACCTACTTAGACTTCAGTACTCGTAAACATCAGAAAATCATAAAAACGTTAACCAGGGTTTCTCATTTGCCATCCAGCCACAGACTTGCACCTTGAACACCACCCAGCAACCAAGCTTAGACATCCTCATCAACTTTGAGATCCTCACCTGTTAAATCGTCACCTACATCATAAGGTGTAACTGTAAGCCTAAGGCTTAGTAAGGAATGCAAACTATCATGAGTTCATGAATGCATAACTAAGGGAAAACATATTCATTTTCTTTTCTTGTTCTTGATCTTATTCTAGTTCTTGTTCGTATTCATCATTCACATCATATGGATTTAGGGAGGATTTGTGCCGTAAAGGGGGTTGACTGTGATTGTGTACATAGTCCCTTGCGGGCCGTAATCACGATCCTTCTTACCAGGATAGTGACATGAGTCTAACCGCCCCCAACCCTCACCTAATCCGGTTTCGTAAGTTTCATATTCGTTTTCATATCTTGTTCATGGGAAAAATATGTTCATAAAACATTTTCATATGCTTGAGAGGTAAATCATGATGCATGACATGTATACTCTTAAATCATCAAGCTATAACAGGAAACATACTAGAGCAGACAATTTCACAACTATCATGAGAACATCACCAAACATAACTCTTAAGCATCAATGGGTCATCTAAGCACAGGCAAACTTACTAACATAGAGTAAACATCAGACACTCAAACCAACTTAATGTCCTTGTGATGTAGGGCCCTATTGGCCGGAATCTTAATACATTCACTTACCTGGATTCCGTAGCTGAGCAGCACCTTCACTTGAGCTTTCCTTTCCTATGACATTTCATATTCGTAGTTAAAATAAAATCCTAAATAACTTAAACTCAAAACTAGTAAAGTCCTAACTAGATGTCATCCTAAACTCTATGTTCCTTAGTCCTTCCCGACAAGCACCTTGCGTGCGTGGGTTAAGCTCTAAAACCACGGACATTCAGATTCACCCTAGCAACTATTTACAGTCGGTTGACAAAGTTCAGATTCGAATCGGTAATGCTATTATCAAACTCAGATTAACAACGTTCCTATTATTATTACTCTGCCATTGCAGAATCTGGACCTCGGGTTTCTAGTTGAAAACAGAGCTCTAAATAACTACTTAACAACTACATTGTCAGAACCTTACCTCGAATGTGGGTTATCGGAGTGGATACAGGAGAAATCGCTTGCTGGTGAAGAAGTCACCAGCTGAGAGGGAGCTCAGGGGAGTGGAGAAATCGAAGAGGAAAGTGTGACGGCTACAGTGAGGTTTTTGAGAGGTTTAAGGATTTCCTTATTCTATTTATATAAGCCAAAGTCCCTCTTTATTACCAATTTGCCACCGCACAAAGTTTAAGACAAATAAGCTTGGCATTCAAAACATTAAATAAAAGGTTAAATAAACAGGTGACAGTTAATTCTGTTAAGAAAATCACCTGGCCGAAATTGTCGGGTGTTACAGAGTCAATAAGAATGCTTCTAGCTTTTGCTTGTTTCAAGAACTTCACACTCTTTCAAATGGATGTAAAGAGTGCCTTCTTAAATGGATATATCACTGAGGAAGTTTTTGTTGAGCAACCATTAGGTTTTGAAGTTTTTAATAAACCCGACCATGTCTACAAACTTAGGAAAGCTCTTTATGGTCTTAAGCAGGCTCCTAGAGCTTGGTATGATAGGTTGAAGAATTTCCTTGAGGAAAGGAATTTCAAAAAGGGCAATTCTGATTCAACGTTATTTACCATGCAGAAGGATAATGATATTTTGTTGGTTCAAATTTATGTTGATGACATCATTTTTGGATCAACCAATGTCAACATGTGTAATGAGTTTTCTTCCCCCATGCAAAGTGAATTTGAAATGAGTATGATCGGGGAGTTAAAGTTTTTCCTAGGATTCCAGATTAGTCAATCTCCTGATGGAATTTTCTTCTGTCAAGAAAAATACATTAAGGAACTCCTTAAGAAATTCGGATTAGAAACTGTCAAATCTTCCAAGACTCCTATGAGTACCACTACTAAGTTGGATAAAGATGAAAAAGGTATAAGTGTGGACATTAAGAAATATCATGGTATGATTGGATCTTTGTTATATCTGACTGCAAGTTGGCCAGATATTCTTTTCAATGTATGTCTTTGTGCTAGATTTCAGGCTGCTCCTAAGGAATCTCACTTAACTGCTGTCAAAAGGATTTTTAAATATTTAAGTGGGACACCTGACTTAGGTCTTTGGTATCCAAAAGGTACTTCTTTCAATCTAATAGGATACTCAGATTCTGACTATGCTGGAAGTCTAGTTGATAGGAAAAGCACCAGTTGAACTTGTCAATTCCTAGGTGAATCTTTAGTTTCCTGGTATTCTAAGAAACAGAATTCTGTTGCATTGTCAACTGCTGAGAGTGAATATATTGCTGCCGGCAGTTGTTGTGCACAAATGTTATGGATGAAAAAAACACTAGAAGACTATAATCTGTTTTATGATAGGATTCCTATTCGGTGTGACAACACCAGTGCTATCAACATTTCTAAAAATCCTATTCAGCATTCCAGAACCAAACATATTGATGTTAGGTATCACTTCATTAGAGATCATGTTCAAAGAGGAGATATCACTTTAGAATTTGTTAATTCTGTAGATCAACTGGCAGACATCTTTACCAAGCCTTTGGATGAAAAGACCTTCAATAATATAAAAATAAGGCTAGGACTTATTCGGATTGAGATAAACTAAGGTGTTTCCTCTGTTGGTAAATCATGAGTGATAGACTTGTTCTTAACTGTGAAGGCATCACTAGATGTAGGAATCAGAAGATGTATTTCTATCGGTAGATGCAGCGTTTTCTCTAGTCAACTAGTCTTCGGAAGATGCATTTTCTTCGGTAGGAATCGGATATTTTTTTTCTGCCGACACGTGTATCCCATCAGAAGATATCTGCGTTACACGTGTGACTCCATCGTCGAGCGTCACTTTATTTCTTTTAAATTCATCTTTCCTCGCTGAAACACTTCATCTTTCGCGCTCTTTCTGCAAAACCCCTGCCCTACCAAACTTCATTTCCGAATCCTCCCCTTGAAATGGAACATCCAGGTTCATCATCTTGCGCCGTTACCAAACCGGCCAAGAAGAAGGTCAAAGCTTCTGATCGTCCTTCCCGAGAGATTCCTCGTGGAATGGAGTGGCCATCCTTCTTCTTCCTTTCTCAAGCTGCTGAGGTAAAGTACTTCGATGACTATCAGTTCAAATCGTTGATTCCCAGTAAGGGTATTTACTCTGACGAGTTAGCTGGTATGGACATTATAGAACCCTTGACGGATCTCGGGTTAATAGGTCTATTTGAAACTGAATCTTTCTTCTACCCGGAAGCTATCCGGATGTTTTTATGGCAATCTTAGCTTTACCTCTGACTTCTCTTCTATTAAGAGCTATGTGTATAACAAACACATAGAAATTACTCCTCAATCCATAAATGCTCTTCTGGGGGCTCCTCATTTGGATAGCTGCCCTTACAAGTATGTAACAAGTTCTGAGCTTCCTTTCTTTGGCACGTCTGATGGCATACAGTTTCTCAAGGAGATTGCCTTGGACCCCAATCAATCCTTTGATCTTTTAAAGGGAAGGCATCTGACCCCTAGAGCCAGATTATTTCGTCGAATGATAGGATTCAATATTATCCCCAAGGGTGGTCACTATGACGAAGTGAGCGCAATGGAACTGTTTGTTCTATTTGCACTTTATTTCAAGACACCTTTCAACATTGGATATATTGTGGTTCGAAGGATGATTCTGGCTGTATCCTCAAGAGCTACGTCTTTACCTTATAATCTGCTTCTTATGAGGATATTTGCACTGCTTGAAGTTGTCTTTCCAGAGGAGATAGAACCTGTGAAACTTCAGCCTGTTCAGTATTATTCCCAAACCACTTTAAACAAGATGGGAATAAATAGAATCAGAAAAGGTGAGCTAGTTTTGGCCAAGGCTAAGCAAAAGGTATCTAAGGTAGTTCCTGTCAGGCGTGGTAAAAGAAAACTTATTCTGCCCTCAGAGTCAACTGCTGAAGAAGGAGATGAAACAGGAATTCCAGACAGTGTTAATTCCTCCTCTCAGGAATCAAGTTTCGGACCTCCTCCTCTAGTGCGTAGGCGCAGGACTGCTCCTTCCTCCATTGCACCTATTTCAGATGCCATCTCTGCTCCCTCACCTATGCCTCTTCCTATTCCCGAACATCCTCCTTCACCTCCACCCTCTCTGATACTACCTTCTCAGCCTATTTTTCCCTCCATTTCTCCAGTGATTCGAGCAATTTCTTCGATAATCACCCATGGTCCTCCAGCTCCATCCACATTACCACCTCTGCCTTCTCCAGCTCCTCCATCTCCCATCTATGAGCCTTCAATTCCTCCATCTCCCATCTATGAGCCTTCAATTCCTCCATCTCCCATCTATGAGCCTTCAATTCCTCCATCTCCCATCTATGAGCCTTCAATTCCTCCATCTCCCATCTATGAGCCTTCAATTCCTCCATCTCCCATCTATGAGCCTTCAATTCCTCCATCTCCCATCTATGAGCCTTCAATTCCTCCATCTCCCATCTATGAGCCTTCAATTCCTCCATCTCCCATCTATGAGCCTTCAATTCCTCCATCTCCCATCTATGAGCCTTCAATTCCTCCATCTCCCATCTATGAGCCTTCAATTCCTCCATCTCCCATCTATGAGCCTTCAATTCCTCCATCTCCCATCTATGAGCCTTCAATTCCTCCATCTCCCATCTATGAGCCTTCAATTCCTCCATCTCCCATCTATGAGCCTTCAATTCCTCCATCTCCCATCTATGAGCCTTCAATTCCTCCATCTCCCATCTATGAGCCTTCAATCTCCATCTCCCATCTATGAGCCTTCAATTCCTCCATCTCCAGACCAGCAAGAGATGCTCCCTCCATCACCAGTTCAATCTGCTCCAATCGCCCTGCAAGACCAACCCTTTAAGTCAGTTACTCCTGCCACTCCTCTAACTTATCAGAGGCGATTTGTAATGAGTGAGGCACAGTACAAGGAATTAACGTCCTCTATTGCCAACCTTGGCACTGCCCTTCAAAGTCAACTTGATCAACATAAAAAGGACTTGAGCATTGCTTTTGATACTGGTCTTGGGTTGTTGTCTCAGAAAGTGGATGCTGATAGGCGTATGGTTGTCAGGGAACTTGAATCTCTTCGCTCTTCAATT
Organism: Begonia masoniana; assembly: GCA_022432975.1. Lineage (NCBI taxonomy): Eukaryota > Viridiplantae > Streptophyta > Magnoliopsida > Cucurbitales > Begoniaceae > Begonia > Begonia masoniana. The sequence continues at coordinate 9,525,402 of CM039509.1, forward strand.
GATGCATTAACCCCTGACCCTGTTCTTGAACCCGAACCCTCGAGTTCTGTCAGTGTTCCCGTGGCTTGTTTTGAAGATGTTTTACTTCCCTTCTCCCGGTCTGAAGTTGCTGAGGATGTGCGCTTAATATCATTGGATATTCAGGAGGTTGAACTAGCATTTTCTACTCCTGCTGTTCCTACACCTGGCCCTTCTGTAGAGCCTCCTCCATGTATGGACAAGGTGGTGTCCACTGAACCTTCTCTGCCTCCGGCTCCCTGCCTGGAAATGGTGGTCTATCAGCCTCCCATTCCTTCTGCTATTCATTCCTATCCCGCGCTGCTCGAGGCATTTTTTTCTCCCAATCTTGACGTGCCCTCTTGGGTTTCTCAAGCATTTTGGACTCATTTCTTAGCATTCTTTAAGTAGAATTTCTTGTGCATCTACTTTTTGTTCTTTGACTACATTGCTTCTGCTGTTTCTCTCATTTGTTTTTGATAATGTCAATGGGGGAGAATATATTTGATTGAATGGATATGCATCTGGAATTATTTCCTATGATCTGTGTTTGCATTATGGACATCTGAAAAGCTGGATATATGTACGTTTCCTTTTTGGATCTTTGTATTGGTTCTGGATAAGATGCATATAATATGGGGGAGCTTGAACTATGGGGGAGAGTAACATTTGAATCAAATTTACCTCAACATATTTGCCATCATCAAAAAGGGGGAGATTGTTGACTTAAATAGAGTTTAAGTCTAAATATGTTTTTGATGATGTATTTGAATGCTAAATATTGTAATTTGATTAAGGTTATTGAATGAGAATAATGAATATATACTTGAGATTAATCTGTTGGAAATACCCTCAAAAAGGGTATTTTAGTGTTCTAATAATATTGGCTAAGTGTACAAGGAAAGCATCTGCCGATGGAGTACAAGGCGTGCATCTGCCGATGGAGTACAAGGCGTGCATCTGCCGATGGCTTTCAAAGAAGAGTATCTGCCGATGGCATTTAATACATGCATCTGCCTGTCAAGTTGCACATACCGATGACGTGTCAAGTATGCATCTGCCGATAACGTTTACGAGTTACATCTGCCGGTGAGTCTCTAAGCGAGCATCTGCCGATGAGTCTTCAAAATGCATATGCCGATGACGTGTACAAGCTACATCAGCCGATAGCTTATCATGTAGCATCTGCCGATGGAATTCAAAGCTTTCACCTGCCGATAGCCTTTGAGCTGCATATGCCGATGGAAGTTCAAGATACATCTGCCGATGGATTTCACGTTGCATCTGCCGATGAATTCTCAACTTGCACCTACCGATGAAGTTTCAAGACACATATGCCGATGGCGTTTTGAAGCTTACTCATACCGACGACGTGCCAATTGTTTAAAGCTGTATCTTCCGGTGATCTTCCGCCAGAACTCAAAATAGCCGCGAAGCTACAGTGACGTCGTTTTCAGCATTAACTCCAGAACTTTAATGGCGACGACGAACAGCTCTTTCTGGTGCAACGGATATCTGCTTTTGTACGGATGCTTCCCAACGGTAACAAAGTTTCTATTATTGGAGAAGAAGCATTGAAGACACACAGAAATAGTGACAGAGTATTTAAGCCGAGGTTAGAGCTCAATGCCCCAACTTTTGAAAATTTGAATTCTGAGCCCTAAGTTGCGAAAGTCATCACTCTGTATTTTTCTCTACATCTCTCAATTCGAACTTGAGATTCATTGCTTGTGAGAGTGTAGTGTGCGCTTAATTTTACACATTCAAAATCTGTAAAGGCTGTGGATTATCGCCCGTGAAGTATAATCCTGAAGTGTAAAGGCAGTTGATCGGAACCCGAAATTCCGATCTGGTTATTCTCTAGGAGAAGGTTAAGGATCTTCAAGGGGTGAACCTTGAAGCGTGGACGTAGGCTGGGTTGAGCCGAACCACGTTAAAACTCTTGTGTTAATCTCTCTCTTACTCTTTAGTTTATTTGTTTGTCTGCTGTTAGCATTTAATCAAATTGAGAGAAATTACATTGATTATTAAATTAAGTTTATAAAAAGTCTAATTCACCCCCCTCTTAGACAAATCTTGATCCTACAGTGTGTGTATAACGTTGTCGATACTCCCACTTTGTCGCTACTCCCACTAGGCTAAGCAGATGTAACGACATGATAATGAGTTGGCAAAGAAAGTCAATCAGCTATAGAATGGTGAACAGCTTGACAGTTAGGAAGTCAAGGTTGAGGGTACTTTGTTTTTCAAGGACCGTTTGACAGTTCCTAGTAGTCAAAAGTTGAGGCAAGCTATAATAGCAGAGGCTCACAGGTCGAGATTCACTATCCACCCAGGTAGTACAAAGATGTATCAGGACCTGAAGCGACAATAATGGTAGGCAAGTATGAAATGTGAAGTGGCAGAATTTGTTGTTCGATGTCTGATGTATCAGGAGGTTAAGGCCGAACATCAGAGGCCAACTGGTTTGTTGTAGCCTCTCCCTATTCCATAGTGGAAGTGATATAGGATTACTATGGACTGTGTCACAAGACTGAAGAGCCCTGGGGTCCGAGACCCGAGCTCAAGTTGAGGTACGTCTTCTAACCAATTTTATGGCCTAATTTGTTTGCTAGTTTTGTAGGTGACAACCCATTAAATTGAAGAGGGAATTTGTCTTCCCTTAGACAAATTCATGTATTTCAATTTCCTTTATTTTATTGGCAAACCTTTAGCCATTTTCTCTAAATTGTTTTGGCAAACTTTAGCCTTATATTTGTTTAGCATGCAAGTAGGAATTAGTTGCATATAGGTTGGCTATGGATCAAGGTTGGCTACGTATCGAGGTTGGTGCATGGAGTTGACATTTCATCAAACAGTTGGTATGCACAGCAGGATGCAACAGCAGTGCGTGCGCAAGATGAAGGCAACGCGTGCATGAGGATGCAACATCGCACAGAGCAGCAAGGCACAGCCGGAAAGCAGGGCGTGCGCATGGATGAGCAATGGCGCGAGCGCAAGATGAAGGCATGGCGCGCAAGCAAGACGTCGCAGCGATGGCGCGCACGACTGAGCGATGACTGACGCGACGCCGAGCAAAATAGCACGCATCGCCGAGCAGCTGATCACCATTGGCGCGCGACAGATAAACGATGGCACGCACGCGAAGACCCAGTAACATCACGTACGGTAGCGGCACGTGCGCGTGAACAGTTACCGCGCCAACGACTACTTTTCCAATAGCTATTTTCTGGTTCTTCCTCCGAGCTCCTTCCTTCCTCTATTTAAGGATGAGTCATCCATTGTAAAAGTTTAATCAATAGAATCAATATTTAGAAATTGTGAAGTGCATCTTCATCTTCAGAGGACCTCGGTTGTCTCTCTCTCTCTCTCTTTCTCGGTGTTCATCCTCAGTGGGATGAATTCACCACATTGCTCCTCAAGCTCAATGGTTGCTTGGAGGTGTTTTTGTCCATCCTTTTGTTCCCTCTCTCATGAGTTCGAGTTTGGAAGAAGGTTGGAGAAACCATTCCCCTTACGCTGTGAACTTCTTCGACAGCGAAGGACTTCTTCGCCCAATGCACTAAAGTTGCTCATTAGGTCAGCCATTGGCCTTCGCCTTTCATCTCCCCGACCTCTTCTGAGGGTGAAACAGCACACGCACGGTAGTTCCAAGTGCTGGAGTACTCTTCCCCTAAGAAGAGTTCTTTCTGTAAAGGACCAAACCATCCTTCCGCAGCGTTTCTTTCAATCCATCGGTGCAGTCTGAGGTAATACGAGGCTTGCCCATTTCCTCTTCTCTTTTATTTCGCCATTTTCAGTTTCCCGCACTTCTCTGCTTTTATCTGTGTTGTCACCACTGTTTTGTGTCCATTCCATGTTCCTTTTCTTTTTAGCTTCTGCATTTCATTGAGCCCAGCCTCATGTCGAGGTCGTGGCCCCATCAAAGACCTTCAAGGACTCCTCAGAAGCTTGATGCGATTTGGGTCATTGTGGATCGTTTGACCAAATCGACTCACTTTATTCCGATTCAGATGGACTTCATATTATCAAAGCTAAGTCAGTTGTATATCGAGAACATTGTTCATCTTTACTGTGTCCTCTCGAGCATTGTTTCTAATCGCGACCTTAGGTTTAGTTCCAAGTTTTTGAGAGCTTTGTAGAAAGTCTAGGTACAGAATCAAGGCTTAGTACAACACATCATCCTTAGACCGATGGACAATCTGAGCATAACTTTCAAACTTTAGAGGGTATGTCGAGGACATGTATTCTGGATTTTGGAGATAGTTGGATCAACTATCTGTCGTTGGTTGAATTTGTCTACAACAACAATTTCCAAGCCAGTGCTGGAGTTTCTCTTTTCGAGGCGCTGTATGGCAAGCCTTATCGCTCGCCCTTGTGTTGGGCCGAGGCGGAGGAAAGGGTCACTATTGAGCCCGAGTTAATTCAGGAAACCACGGAGAATATCCAACTGATCTGAGAGACTTAAGACAGTGCAGTGTAGACAAAAGAGCTATGTTGATCTCAAGAGGCTAGATGTGGAGTTTGAAGCTGGTGACTTTGTTTTCCTAAAGATCTAACCTGTAACAACCTACCCCCTTCACCGGTTTTTTTCTTGTACAGACGCACCGCCATCCGAGTCCGGATCTAGTATACAGGCCAATCGTCACTCATGACCTTCTCCCCACTGGAAAACTAGCTCAAGTGATACCAGTGATGGGAAACTATTGGTCATAACCTGGAGGCCAGGGTTCAAATCACTAGGGAGACAAAAACTCATTTTCCAGGGGGAGAAGGTCATGAGTGACGACTTGCCCTTATACTAGATCCGGACCCGGATGGCAGTATGTCAGCGTGAGAAAAAGGCCAGTGAAGGGGGTAGGTCGTTACAGGAAAATGTGTTTTCCCGCGCGGATGCACCGCCATCCGGGTCCGGATCCAGTATACGGGCTAATAGTTACTCATGACCTTCTTCATCCCTGGGTAGGAGTTTTTGTCTTCCCAGTGATTTGAACCCTGGCCTCCAGGGCTTATGACCAAGAGTTCCCCATCACTAGTACCACTTGGGCTCTAGCTCAAGTGGTACCAACTCTAGTGTTCCCATGTACTTAGTTCTTGGAGGTCATAGGTTCGAGGGCTGGGGAGGGCAAGAATTTCCCCACCAGGGGGGAAAAAGATCATGAGCACGTGTCACAGATCCTGGGGTTGACCTGGGCCGGCACGTCGCGTCCCACTAGTGTGTGGGCCGAGGGGCTCGCGGATCCCGCTAGTGTGTGGGCCGAGTCGTTGCATGTCCAAGGTGTGGCATTAGTCGGTTTGGAGTTAAGGTGAAGTTAGCCCCGAGGTACATCAGCCTGTTCCAAATTGTTAATCGGATTGGTAACGTGGCGTATAGACTTGACTTACCTCCCTAGCTCGAATACGTCAATAATGTGTTTCACATTTCCTTGTTGAGGAAGTACACGTTGGACGCCTCGCATGTCATTTCTTGGTCTAACGTTCCTATTCAGAAATATGTTTCTTATGAGGAGCAGCTGGAGCGAATCTGATGAGCTTCAATTTAAAGGACAAACACAAACACTAGATCTCTCGGCTAGACGACAGATTTGACCAATAAATTTTCAGATTCCAACGTGCATAAGATCTTTGGTTTAAGTCCAAATAATCTAAAAATTTAAAACAAACTCACACTAGATGTGATGAAGCTAGCCTACAAATTTCAGAGGTTAATTCACTATGGTTGAAATGTCATGGACGAATGGCTGCTTGTTGGTCCAAGAAGGAACAAAACAGCACCTCTCGGGTTTGGCACCTTTATGGAAGAAGGGTACTCCAACTAGCTTGGATGAGAGTTGAATACAACTTTACTGATGATTCTCCACGCCAAGGAAGGGAGGAGGAAGGTTGTAAAAGAAGTATAACCACTTTGACTCTCACAAAATGGAAACACAAGAACACACTCAATGCTCCTCGGATGTAACTCACCGAGGACCATGGTTCGGAAGCTTCAAAGAGCTGAAAGCAATCTGCTATGTTTTCATTCAAAAGTGCCCTTAAAGGGAGGCTAAAAGATGGTATAAATACCATGTCTCCTTCTTACAATTTAGAGTTTGGAGACTACTAAGAAGAAGAGCTAAAAGGGGGAGGGTACTCTGTAACGACCCGAGAAGGATCGCCACGTATTTCATGACTTTACTCAATCTTTCCTCTCTATTATATATATATATATTTTAATATTTTTTTTTTTTACCATGCAGCGGAAATATTCAATCTATAGTAACGTTTATAAACTAGGCAATATACTACAACACTTGACTGTAGGAATTTAACATCACAGGTCACCTGCCGAACACAATGACAAACTCCTCTCACATCTGCCGATTACAAAACGACGAGGCAGCTAGTACATCTTCCGATAACCTTATACACTACATCTGCCGATTTACTAAACGACAAAACAGCTAGTACATCTTCCGATAACCTTATACACTACATCTGCCGATTTACTAAACGACAAAACAGCTAGTACATCTTCCGATAACCTTATACACTACATCTGCCGATTTACTAAACGACAAAACAGCTAGTACATCTTCCGATAACCTTATACACTACATCTGCCGATTTACTAAACGACAAAACAGCTAGTACATCTTCCGATAACCATATATACTACATCTGCCGATTCACTAGACGACAAAACAGCTAACACATCTTCCGATAACCTTATACACTACATCTGCCGATTTACTAAACGACAAAACAGCAATTGCATCTTCCGATAACCATATACACTACATCTGCCGATTCACTAGACGACAAAACAGCTAACACATCTTCCGATAACCTTATACACTACATCTGCCGATTTACTAAACGACAAAACAGCTAACACATCTTCCGATAACCTTATACACTACATCTGCCGATTTACTAAACGATAAAACAGCAATTGCATCTTCCGATAACCATATACACTACATCTGCCGATTTACTAAACGACAAAACAGCAATTGCATCTTCCGATAACCATATACGCTACATCTGCCGATAAAGAAACACTCTACATCTGCCGATAGAAAACGCTTTGCATCTACCGATAGAAAACGACAATACTAACCGATGGACATAATCATATACACATCTCAAACACTCTAAACTCAACATTCCTAAAAACATAAATCAATGATTTGCTCAGAGTGTATACAGCGGAAGACTTAAACAATAGGTTTTAACATAAATTGTACTATTCTCAATCCCAGTAGACATCCAGACGGATTAAATCCCAACAGACCTCGATAATATAAATTAAATTCATCCTACTCTTACTTCAAAGTTCTTAGACATCATTAAAATCATAAGAGCATTAACCAGGAAGTCACTTTCGCCACCCAGCCACAGAGTTGTTCCCTGAACACCATCCAGCAACCGGACTTAGATATCATCATCAACTTTGAGATCCTCACCTGTTAAATCGTCACCTACATCATAAGGTGTAACTGTAAGCCTAAGGCTTAATAAGGAAAGCAACAATATCATGAGTGCATGAATGCATAATTCAGAGGAGAAACATGCTCAGAGATCATTTCTTGTTCATATTCTTGTTCATGATCATGGGTCATATTCATCGTTCATAATCATTCATAATCGTTCATAATCATTCATAGTCATGGATCATGTTCTTCATTCATAGTCATGGATCATGTTCTTCATTCATAGTCATTGATCTTATTCTTCGTTTAAGTTGTGTGGATTAAGAGAGGATTTGTGCCGGTAAAGGGGGTTCGACAGTGAGTTTGATCTTGGTCCCTACTGCGGGTCGTATTCATATGTCCCTCTTTGGACTGTGACATACGCCGAACCGCCCCCAACCCTCACTTAGTCCACGTTGCATAAGTTTTATCTTCTTACTTTATTCACGAGAAAACCATGCTCTTAAAAACATTTCGTATGCATAAAATAGTCATGATGCATGTACGTGCAAATTCTTAAATCATCAAGCTATAGAATAGAACACTATTTAATATGAAACCTTACCGTTGAGCTAATCATCAGTTTAAACTTTAGACAGTAACATAAGGGGAACTTCTAACCATCATAGAAATCTCTACCTAGCATCCTTTGATGTAGGGTCCTAATGACCGAGAAACCTATACATTCACTTACCTGGATTCCTTAGCTGAGCAGCACCTTCACTTGAGCTTTCCTTGCCTATGACATTTCATATTCGCAGTTAAAATAAAACCCTAAATAACTTAAACTCAAAACTAGTAAAGCCCTAACTAAATGTCATCCTAAAATCTGTATTTCTTAGTCTTTTCCGTCAAGCACCTTGTGTGCGTGGATTAAGCTCTAAAACCACAGATATTCATATTCAACCTAGCAGCTATTTACAGTCAGTTGTCAAAGTTCAAATTTGAATCGGTAACGCTATTATCAAACTCAGATTAACAATGTTCCTATTATTACTCTGTCATTACAGAATCTGGACTTCGGGTTTCTAACTGAAAACAGAGCTTTAAATGACCACACAACAACTACATTGTCAGAACCTTACCTCGAATGTGGGTTATCGGAGTGAATACTAGAGGAGTCGTTCGTTGGTGTAGAAGTCGCCGGCCGAGAGAGAGAAAAACTCTGGAGAGTGGAGAAATCGTGGAAGGGAGTGTGTCGGCTACAGTGAGGTTTTTGAGAGGTTTAAAGATTTCCTTTTTCTTTTTATATCGATCCTCACCCTCCAATATTACAACTTTGCCACACAACCTAGTTTAAAACCCACATTTAATTAATTAAACTTGTCATAAAATCCTAGCCGCGAAGATTTAAATATTATGACCGTTAATACAGTTAAGAAAGTCACATGCCCGATGACTCGGGTGTTACATACTCGGTCACATGGCTAGCAGAGTACACTCTTGTCATGCCCTTTTTGGCAAGCCTCCTCTCTCTCTCTCTCTCCAATGGTCACTATCATGTGGTCCCTATTCTTTCAAAATGCAACCATATTCCATCTATAACATGTTCACCAAATCCATGCAACATAATCACCACAAAATACTAAAGTTCTAAAGAATAATTTAAAAGTATGCTCGGGTTATACTATTTGTCACAAGGAAGACAAATTTCTCCTTCATTTCTTGGTGTGGCCAAGGAGTACTTGTATGATAGTAAGTGGAAAGGTTTCTCCATGTCTAGGGTACTTGCTTTCATCCTCAAGTCTTCAAAGGATGTTTCACCTACAAAAAGAACACACTCGTTAGTTAATGGCTCAATCATGGCCAAGGATTTGGCTTGTAATCGCATGATGGCTTCCTCTTGGCACATCAGAAACCTTGGAAGAAAAATGCGGGTTCTTCGTCGCAAGGAGTTTCCCTTAGTTCACATGTTATGAAGGAATTACACTGAGCAGAAGGTGACTTGGGAGCTCGAGTCTGAGATACTGAATAAGTTTCCCCACTTGTTTGATGGTTACTTTTAATGTGGTACTGAATCGAAATTCTTTTAAGGGGGAAATGATGTAAAACCCGGTAAAATTGGCGACAATTAAATTTGTGAGAATTTTTTTTTCATTTTTGACTGATTACGTGTTAGAAGTTTGACCCATTTTTGTCGTCTTATTTCATGTGGACATTTTTGGTCAATTGGTCAAAATTGGTAAAATTGGGCGTTGTCGAGTAAAATTTTTATCGTGAAGGTTATCGTTCGACATGTTGGAATTGATACGTGTCGGGACTGGGTTTTTAACATGATTAAGATGAATATTATATTATTTTACTCATTAAAATAATATAATAATAATTTTTAAAAATAAAATAAAAGAAGAAAATGATAAAACTTTTTTCTTCTTTCTCTTCGGGTTAGACCACACAGGAGAGGAACCGAGAGGGAGGGAGAGAGAGAGAGAGAAACAGATCTGACTTTGATCTTGAAATTTTTTATCTCAAAACATTCTTTTCGCGAAGCTCTTCAGCCTTTGTGAAACTCATGCATACTTTTGAAGAGTGATCGTGTTTTCAAAAGAACGATAAAAAATTTAGTTTTAAAACAGAATGCACTAGGTATAATCTTCTTACTTAGTTAGTCATTCAGCCCAACGACCTCCTTCCAATCAAGATAAAAAGAAGAGCGGCTATGATTTGCTTTAGTGGAAATGAGAAGAGATTATTGTTATTTCTTTTCTTTAAAACCTTATTTGTATTTCCGTGGTAAGGATCTAATTTGTAAAACTTGGCATTTTAATTTAGGTAGGTAACCATAACTGATGATTTGGTTTTCTTTTTATTTTCATGCACAGTTGGAAACTTGTCAATTTTTATTTTTCTTATGTTTTCTGTTTGGAATTTCATTTTGTGAGCTTGACTGGAATTACGTTTAAGACTTCCGCTATAAACTCTAACATTGGGTTGAGCGATTGGATCTCTCTCTTAAAAATCGGATCGGATGACCCGGCGTTTCTCCTTGTGCAGCTATTGTCAATAGCACATAGAATCTACAAGATGATCGATTTCAACTAAATCATGAACAAGACAATGTGGGGGAATGTTGTTAATCATCATCAACTCTCGTAATTTTCTTCGTCGGCTTCGTATCCTTCTCCGTCCATATTCTGACCAACAGTGGTGATTTCATCATCTTCATTGGTTCCATCAGTTGTTAGGTTATTTCTAATAATCTATTTGTGGCTCATGTAAATTATAGTTACATTGACTTTATATTAAAGTACTCAATGTGATGGTTGTTGAGTATAAAAGAAATAATGTCAATTGGGTTTTAATTCCCTCTCCTTAACCTTATTAAAGTAATATACATTATAGTTGAAGAGGTATGATTGAACGGGTATGAATGAAGAGACATAAGTTAAAGGGTATCAAGGAGAAAGGTTTAAGGAGAAAAATCGAGATTCCGCAACAACTGAAAAGAAAAACATAATTAAACAATGGATCAAGGTTAGTACAGATTATATATAATTTCTAGTTTAAAGTGAATAGTTGAATTAACAACGTTATAATGGGATTAAAGTATTGAATAGCATTTAATGTTTTATAATAATGCTTTCAATTGGTATCAGAGCATGGTTCTATAACGTTTAGTTCACCGTTTGTATTGATTGGATGAAGTATGTTTTACTTGAAAAGTTTGATGTTTTGCTTGAACTGTTTGACCGATTATAGTTTCCGGTTGTCGGTCGATTACAGTTTTCAATCGTCCTTCGATTATGGTTTCCGGTTATTAAAATGTTTGATCGGTTTTCTTAAAAAAAAAAATTTATAGAGAGCCGATCAATCGGCTGGTATAGTCGATCGATCGGCAACCGCACTGTTTTGGTATCAAAATTACAGAGAATGTGCCGATCGATCGGCGGAATTAGCCGATCGATCGGCTGTTGTTTTAATTGCAAATCACAGAGCATGTGCCGATCGATCGGCCCTCTCCGCCGATCGATCGGCAGTTGTATGTTTGTTTATTAATATTATTTATTAATGTTAATATGTTTTGTTATTTTAATTAACTTCTCATGTACGGTGATTATGAGACGTTACATTTAATTGAATGCTTGATATAAAAGAGACTTGTTAGTCACTAAAGTGGCCTAGTTTGAAAGGATCAATATTCGATTGTGTAACCATCATTCGTTTTGTGTGAAAGGATGCTAATGATTGATTGAACAAAACATTTGACATTATTGATTACAACATTATAATGTCATCCAAAGATGGACCAGTGTTTGTAATTGATAATATGAAAGAAACATGTATGCATATTAAATTGATATGGTTATATATCCAAAGATGTTAAGCATGTTGATTTGAATATGTTTGTGTGTTTGTTAAAGTATACTTTGATAGCATCATTAATAGCTGAGACTGTTTCTTCAATTTTTCCCAAAGGTGATTTAAGAAATGAATTACTGTTTGTTTGAATCTATTCATGTTTACTCAAAGTATTAAAGTATGAGCATGTATGTTTTGCAGCATTTATGAATGCGTTACCTTCTGGCAACAACTTGGTTAAGTTCAACGGCTTAAATTATGCTGATTGGTCTGAACAAATCCAATTTCAATTGGGTGTAATGGGTTTGGACGCAGCATTAATTTGTGAAAAGCCAGCAGCCATTAATGAGACCAGTACGGAAGCTGACAAATCCGTTATTGAGATTTGGGAGCGGTCTAACCAGCTGTGTATGAGCTTGATGAAGTTGACGATAGCTGAAAATGTTAAGCCATCGATGCCAAAGACTGATAACGCTAAGGAGTTCATGTTGAAAATTAAGGAATACTTCCAATCGGACATTACAGATAAGTCTGTTGTTGGAAATCTCATGAGTGAGTTGACGACCAAGAAGTTTGATTGGTCGCAATCCATTCATGATCATGTGACATGTATGGCGAATCTAGCTGCCAAGCTGAAGTCATTAAGAATGGATGTGAATGAATCATTCTTGGTTAAATTTATCATCAACTATCTTCCTCTTGAATTTGGTCAGTTTCAGGTGAATCATAACACCATAAAAGAGAAATAGAACTTTCAGGAAATAAAGGCCATGTTAATTCAAGAAGAATGGGGTTAAAGAAAATAAAAGATCACTCCATTAACATGACATTTCAGCATGAAGGAACTAGTAGCAAGAAAGGACCAAGTAAGAAGAACCGGAAGAAGGGAAAAGCCCCATTGAATGTGAATGAGAGATATATCTGAAAGGAGCTTAAATGCTACCTCTATAATAAGACTGGGCACTTCAAGAAAGATTGCCCGAAAAGAAAAATCTGGTTCGAAAAGAAAGGTACATTATTTGTTTCAGTATGTTTTGAATCAAATATTATAGAAGTACCAAATAATACTTGGTGGTTAGATTCTGGTGCTACTACTAATGTGTCTCATGTTACGTAGGGATTTCTTTCGATCCAACCCATAAACGGAACTGAAAAGTTCTTTTATATGGGAAACTGAATGAAGGCTCGCATTGAAGGGATTGGGACGTATAGATTGATCTTGGACACTGGTTGTCATTTGGATCTTGAAGAGTGTCTTTATGTTCCTGAATGTGCTAAGAATTTAGTTTCTGTTTCTAAGTTGGATTGTAAAGGTTTTAATTTTGAAATTGAGAATGGTTTGTTTACATTGTACAAACAAAAATACTATTATGGTTCTGGTATTTTATTAGATGGTTTGTATCGATTCAATCTTAATGTTAAATTTATAGAATCTCTGTTTCATGTTGATAATAATGTTGGTATTAAACGTAGTGGACTTAATGAGAGTTCAGTTTTCTTGTGACATCAAAGATTAGGTCATATATCTAAAGAAATGATAATGAGGTTAATGAAATATGATATTTTACCTCAATTAGATTTTAATGACTGGGATGTGTGTATAGATTGTATCAAAGGTAAACAAACTACACACATATCTAAAATTAAGGGCACAAGAAGTAGTGGACTGTTAGAATTGATACACACTGACATATGTGGTCCATTCGATGCTCCGTCTTGGAACGGCAAAAAGTATTTCATCACATTTATTGATGATTACTCACGTTATGGTTATTTGTATCTACTGCATGAAAAGTTTCAATCTGTGAACGTTTTAGAAGTGTTCATAAATGAGGTGGAAAGGCAGTTAGATAGAAAAGTAAAGGTTGTGAGGTCTGATAGAGGTGGTGAATATTATGGAAAATTCGATGAAAGTGGACAGTGTAAATGTCCATTTGCAAGGTTTCTAGAAAGTCGAGGCATTTGTGCACAGTATACAATGCCTGGTACGCCACAACAAAATGGTGTAGCTGAAAGGCGGAATCGTACTCTAATGGAAATGGTTAGGAGTATGGTGAATAAAAGTATTGTACCTTTATCGTTGTGGATGCACAGTTTAAAGACTGCTGCATATCTGTTGAATAGGGTTCCTAGTAAGGTAGTTCCTAAGACCCCTTATGAACTGTGAACGGGAAGGAAACCTAGTTTAAGACATCTCCATGTTTGGGATTGTTCAGCAGAAGTAAGGATATACAATCCACATGAAAAGAAGCTCGATGCAAGAACCATTAGTGGTTATTTCATCGGCTATTCAGAAAAGTCAAAAGGGTACATCTTTTATTGTCCTAATCATAGTACGAGGATGGTAGAGTCTGAAAATGCTCGATTCATTGAGAATGGCCAGATCAGTGGGAGTGATAAATCACGAAAAGTGAATATTTATGAGAATCGGGTGGAGAAAATTACACCTGAAGATTCTCATCAAATCATTGTTCCTCTTGTTGTATCACAGTCTAATAACATACCGGAACAATGAGTGAATATTCAAACCACAGAAAGTGATCAAGTCAATGATGAGCATAATGTTGATAGTCAAGTAACAAGTGAACAATCACAAGAATTGCGAAGGTCAGTAAGGTCAAAAAGATCTGCAATTCCTAATGATTATGTGATTTATTCACTTGAAGATGAATGTGACTTGAGCAATGATAAAGATCCAGACACATTCATAAAAACCATGGAATGTTCAAATTCTGAAAAGTGGTTGAATGCCATGAAAGAAGAGTTGAAATCGATGGATGACAATAAAGTCTGGGAACTTGTTGAGTTATCTGAAGGGTTTAAACGAATCTGTTGTAAATGGGTTTACAAAACCAAACGCGATTCAAAAGGTAACATCGAAAGGTATAAGGCTAGACTTGTCGTCAAAGGTTACACTCAGAAAAATGGTATTGACTATAAGGAAACCTTCTCTCCAGTTTCTAAGAAGGATTCTTTAAGAATTGTTTTGGCTCTGGTAGCTCATTATGACTTAGAGCTTTACCAAATGGATGTAAAAACCGCTTTTCTGAATGGAGACTTAGAGAAAGAAGTGTATATGGATCAACCTGAAGGATTTTCTCTTACGGGGAATGAAAAGTTAGTGTGTAAATTGAAGAAGTCAATATATGGACTAAAACAAGCTTCTAGACAATGGTATGTCAAGTTTAACGATACCATTACGTCATACGGGTTTATAGAGAACACTGTTGATCAGTGTATCTATATGAATGTCAGTGGGAACAAGTTTAGTATATTAGTCCTATATGTTGATGACATTCTTCTAGTTTGTAACGACCCTAACACTGTACCCCTTTATTTTTACGTATTATTATTATTATATTTTTTAACTAATAAACTTAAACCTAACCTTAAGCGGGGATTAAATCGAAATCAGAGTTCGTTTAGTAAATCGTGTAAAACAAATACTAAAACGGTTGAAATTTAAAACAATTTAAAACAATTAAAATTATTAAATAAATAGATTAAAAACATGTAATCGGCCGAGGGACAAAAGGGGAAATTCCCCACGCAAATTGAGGGGCGCTCGGTCGCCAAATGATAGGCAACCAGGCGCCTCCCTCATGGCCGCACGATCGGTCATAGCTTGGCCGATCGTGCGCCCCTCTTTCCTGGTCCCGCGCCCGATCGCAGCTCCCCCTGCGCCCGATCGCTGCACTCTCCATTTTTCCAGAGAGTTCTACGTCCCAACGCCACTCCTTAGGCGTTCGAACGCCCACCCTTTTTCCTTCCTTCTTTATTTCTTCTACATACCATTACTCTTAACACAACTCATTCACAATTTCGTTAACACACATGCGTTCCAACATATACATTTCAACTCTCATTCAAACCACGACTCGAAACACGTTCAAAACATAGCCTATTTTCATGAAAATAAAACGCGTGGATATATTTAAAACCTAAACAAATCCTCCTGTTTTGAAATCAACAAAAGGTTATAAATTCGATTTCCAAAACATTTCAAAACATCAATACATAAATCTATCCAGATCCAACAGCCTAAAATGTATCTACCTATACAATAAATCTGTCTAGTCCACCATTAGCCCAAAATATTGCCAAAACTCTCAAAACATCTAATCATGAGTCCCACGGGTCAAAATGAGCCTCGACTGCGCCAACGCACTCCTGCGATCATCCTCCGTCAACCGCATCATTCCTCAGGTGGAGGGATCTCGTCCTCACCTATGTAAAAATCACCTACACCATACAGACACCTATGAGATAAAAATCTCAGCAAGCTCTCATAAATGTAAATGCATGCTGTGCATATGAATTCAGAAATCATGCAGCGTTTTCTTTATCTTTACTCTGTGGGTGTCACCGAGATCTCAGCCTCCTAACCGGAGAGAGCACATCCAGTGGTCGGACTACTCTTTCCAGCTAGACCGGGGGGGGGGGGTATACGCTTACAACACGAACTGTAACGCCCGAGTTTTCGGATCTTAGGATTTTCTAATTTCTTAGGTAATTTTCGTAAAATAGCAAATTAAAATACTTTCTTGAGCGGGATGTTTCTTTAGAGCCCTAGGAATTTATGGGAATTTTTAGAGGAATAAGTGAAATTTTAGAAATCCAAATCGAAAGAGTAATGCTAGAGTTCTCGTTTCAGCCTTTTAGTATGTTAATTCGTAAAAATAGCAAAATAAGTCCGTTTTGTGAACGGTGAGTTTTGTTAGAACTCTAAGATTAAATTAGAATATTTGGAGAAATAAGGAAATTGCAGAGAAACCGAATTGATAGACTAATTAAAGAATTAAGTATAGAATTGAGGGAAGGGCATTTAAGTAATTTGGTAAGTAAAAATTATAATTTTTACTTAAAAGCAGAATGGCTTCACGATGAAGCCATTCCGCTGCCGAGCTCCTGACGACAGCCCGACGACAGAGAGACGAGCGACGTCCCTCCGACGGCCACCGCCGGCGATTTCCGACGCTCTCCAGCCAGACGACGGCGACGTGCGGTTTTCGGTTGTCTCCACGCACGAACCGTCAGGTTAGACCAATTTGTGCCCTGTTTCGGTTCAGTTTGAGGCCGTGAGTGACGAGCTCGATTGAGCTCCGATCACCGGCCGATTTTGGTCACCTCCGGCGTGGGTTTGCCGACCCTTGGTCCAGCTTTGGTCGCCTGGCCGTGATGAACCTCATTTGGGCGAAATTCAGTGAAGCCCGATTTAGGGCATTTCGGGTTTTGCTTGATGCCTCGAGATTTTTGGTTAGATATTGCTAATTGAGTGTATATGTGGTCGATTGGTGAAGAAATTGATGAGAATTTATGGAAAACCGAGAATGGTGAAATTTCCCTGATTAGGGCAGTTCGGGTTTTGCCTGATTTGACCTAGCTACGATCGTTTATTTTGAAATTCCTTTTGGCAGGTTAAAATAGTTTATTAGAGGAGTATGTGGCCGCTGGAATCGTTCGATTCCGATATCCGACGCAAAAGTTACGCGCGTTCGAAATTTTTGGTCAGTTTTACCAAACCCAAAATAGTGGCCCGTTTAGTTAGATTTTAGTTAGATTAGGCTAGAAATAATAGTTTAAGATGTTTTCACGAAAATGAGAGTTTAGTTATGCCGAGCGAGTTCTAATGCAAGGTTTTGATATTTAGGTTTTTCAGGTTCCACGGTTAAGATTTCAGATAGAGATAAATTGCTAAGGACGCCAGGTAAGTAGTGTAGGTTTATGTGTTGCCCTTTTGGCCTACATCACAGGACGTTAGGATTTGTTTGCATGTTTTACATATGTTTAGTCCATGCATCATGTTTTAGAAACGATACGAAAATGTTTTATGCATATGTTTCAAAAGTATAACATTGACAATGTAAAGTGTCTGAAGGAAGTGGTTCACCCTTTAGATGTAAAGTGTGGAACGTCCAGAAAATATAGAACGTCTGAGGGAAGTGGTTCACCCTTCAGATGAAGTTGTGGAACGTCTAGAGATGGAGAAACTAATCCACCCTCCATTGGTAGAGGATTACATGTATGTATGATGGAAACGAAATGATTATGTACGATGGAAAAGAAATGATTATGTATGATGGAAACGACATAAATTGAAACGAAACGATTATGTATGATGAAACTGTAGAAACTGCATATGTTAAGCAAAATGTTTTAAATTCATATTGTCACTACTTGCTAAGCATTAGGCTTATAGTTTGAGTTCTGTGATGTAGGTGTAGAAGAACAGGTACGTTGAGTTCTCACGAGCATGCTGGATTACGGACGCAGTTGTTGGAGTACGACCATGGTGGCAACCCGGCAATATTGTTAGGGCGATTCCGACCGTGGTTAGTATGTGTCCGTGGTTAGTATGAGTACGAGTCTATTGTTAGTAGGTCTATGTGTCGGTTTTGTTTGTGAAAGTATGAAAATGTGTAAGTATGTGGATCGGATGATTTGATAGAAAAATGTATGAAAGGTTGAGTTTTGATGTAAATGTAGTGGAAGTAGAATGTTTAGAATGTGGAGTCTTAATTTTAGAAATATACTGGAACTGTTTGGTTATTTTGAACTGTTTGGTTACTTTAAAACAGGTAAGGATACGCTCGATTTTTAGAGCGATCCATGCGGTTCGTTTTCTTGAGTTCTTCCCGAAAGTATAGGTTATATTAGTGTCGTGTTTTGATGATCGACGAATGAGTGTTTTGTTTTAATTGATCTTACTTTAATTGTTAATTGTTTTAAGTTATTAATAGTTTTAGTCTAGTTTTAAATGTTTTAAAAGTCGAAATGTTTTACGCTCAAAATGTTTAAGTCAAAGTTAGACCCTAAAGGTTGTTAGAGGTGGGTCAATTGTCTAAGTCCGTTTTCTTTTAAAGTGTTAAGTAAAAAGGAAAAATTTTATTCGAAAACACGAGGGCTTAGGTAAAGGTTATGTCAATAGTAAAGTCAAGTCTTGTGACGGCCCTACGGGGTTGGGGTCGTTACACGTACAGCCGTGCCTGAGCCCCATCTCGCATGACCTATAACTGTATGAGTACATAATAAATGTGGTATTATGACAAACCCGTAATCGATCTTTACAATAGGTCAAGCCCCTCTCCAGGCCACATGAGTACATAATAGATGTGGTTTGTGACAAACCCGTAATCGATCTTCACAATAGGTCGTGCCCCTCTCCAAACCACATCGCCATTTTCTTTAAACATCGTGCAGAAATTCATTTTCTATGTTCTTTTAAAACACGTGATGCATGAACAGTTCAATATAAACGTAAATAAGCACATATATACCATCAGGACGATAACAACATAATCTACAAAATAACTAATCCTAACTACCCATCCAAAACAAATAAACAAACACATCGCCAAATTCCTCGAAACGACCTCGACGTACGGTGTAGACCAATCGGTCAAAGCAATTCACGAGAACTTACCTCGTGCACGCTGCAATCCAAGCTCCGTCCACGAGCGTTCACCTAGGCAATTTCACTAAATTATCGTTAAAACGAGTTTAAACTATTAAACGTCCAAATTTGACGAAACCTTAACTAAGGAAATTCCTTAAAGTTCTAATTTAACTATTCGAGGCATTTAAACGAACAATCAATGATCGATAGTTCAAAACCCAAATTAACGAGCTTTTTCCAAAAAAAAACCGAAAATCCTTTAGTTTGACATTTCTCACAAACCAATCTAACTTCGTCCAATAACGTTCAATACGTCCTCTATATTCTCAAGCCCTATAAACCTATCAATTTCGAACCATAAATCACGTTTTTAACGGAAACCCTTGTTGACTTAAATGATGTTTAAGTCTAAATATGTTTTTGATGATGTGTTTGAATAGTTAATATTGTAATTTGATTATGTTTAGTGAATGAGAATATCGAATATACATTAGTAATTTAATCTGTTGGAAATGCCCTTAAAAATGGTATTTTAGTTGTCTAATGAATCGGATTAAGTGTACAGGACTGAATAAGTAAAGCAGGGCTGAAAACCTCATCTGTCGATGAATTGTTAAAAGTACACATACCAATGGTGTTTTCAAGTTATTCATGCCGATGACACTTGAAATTACACATGCTGATCGCTAAACGACAAAGAAAAGTTCCTTCTGCCGATCGCTAAACGACAAAGAAAAGCTCCTTCTGCCGATCGCTAAACGACAAAGAAAAGAAGTGCTCCTGCCGATGGAATTTGAAGTAACTTACACCGATGGCATTTGAAGCAACTCATACCGATGGCAATTTGAAGCAACTCATACCGATGGCGCTTTTGAAAATGTTCATGCCGATGGCTTACAAGTTGCACCTGCCGATGGACTTTAAAGCTTGCATCTGCCGATGGAGTCTTCAAGCCGATGAAGTTCAAAATACACCTGCCGATTGTTTTACAAGCCGTTCCTGCCGATGAACTTTGAAGATGCATCTGCCGACGGCTTTTCAGAATGCATCATGCCGATGAAGTTCAAAGCTTGCTCATGCCGATAGCTTATTCGTGTTGCATCTACCGATGGCTTTGAAGACTCATATGCCGATGGACTCTTAGAGCAACACATACCGATGACGTGGCGATTGAATTAAAGCTGCTTCCACCGATGATCTTCCGCCAGAATTCAAAATAGCCGCGAAGCTACAGTGACGTCGTTTTCAGTATTAACTCCAGAACTTTAATGGCGACGACGACTTGCAACTACAGACGGCAACGGCTACCTGATCTAGTACGGATGCTTCCCAACGGTAACATTTTCCATTTGAAGAAAGAAGCATTCAATTTTAAGCCGAAAAAGAAGACAGAGTATTTAAGCCGAGGTTAGAGCACGAAGATACAACTTTTGCAAATTGAATTCCTGAGCTCTAACCTGCGATTTTTTATCATACTCTGTATAATTTTTCTACACCTCTCGATTTTAACTTGAGATTCAATCCTTGTGAGAGTGTAGTCTGAGCTTTCCATTTACGAACTCAACATTGTGTATAAGGCAGTGGATTGACGCCCGTGAAGTTCAATCCTGAATTGTAAAGGCAGTTGATCGGAGCCCGGAATTCCGATCTGTTTTTTTCTCACTGAGGAGAAGGTTAAGGATCTTCAAGGGGTGAACCTTGAAGCGTGGATGTAGGCAAGGTTTGGCCGAACCACGTAAAAATCTGGTGTTGATTTTTCTCTCTCTCTCTCTTACTGTTACTGATTGACTGCTTGTGTTTAGTAATAAAGAAAATTTTAAAAAGGTCTAATTCACCCCCCTCTTAGACAATCTCGATCCTACAATTGGTATCAGAGCAAGAGTTTATCATTGTCTAAGCTCCGTTTAAACACTCTGTGTTATATTTGTTCACAATGGCATTCAACATTAACACCACACAAATAGAAGGTCAAGCAACAAATAGACCTCCATTCTTTGATGGTAGTGATTATGTCTATTGGAAGGTTAGAATGAAAATATTCATTTAAGCCATAGACTATGAGACTTGGTGTATTATAGAAAATGGTCCTTTTAAGGCCATGAAAACTGTAGATGGGAAAAGTATCCCTAAGGACTCTTCTGAGTTAACTGAGTCCGATAAGAGAAATCTGAGCCTTAATGCTAAGGCAGTAAACACCTTGTACTGTGCTCTAAATAGAGATGAATTCAATAGAGTACAATGGTGTGAAAGTGCTCAAGAAATTTGGCACTTATTAGAAGTCACACATGAGGGAACTAACCAAGTAAAGGAGAGTAAATTGAGCATGTTAGTTCACGAATATGAATTGTTTACCATGGAAAAGGATGAATCTATTTCTTCTATGTTTACTCGTTTCACTAACATTACTAATGGGTTAAAAGTACTTGGTAAGATGTATTCAGGTGAAGAACTAATTAGGAAAATCTTGAGATGTTTACCAAGAGCCTGGCAACCAAAGGTGACGGCAATACAAGAGGCACGGGATCTTAAGGTTCTCAAGCTCGAGGAACTCATTGGCTCTCTGATGACTCATGAGATAACCATGAGGGCCAATGACAAGGAGGATGTCAAGGAAAAGGAGATCTCCAAGAGAAAGGACATAGCTCTCAAAGCCTCTTCGAGCAAACCTGATGAATCTGAGGAAGAAGAAGAAGATGAGGACATTGCCCTTATTACC
This sequence comes from Begonia masoniana, assembly GCA_022432975.1. Lineage (NCBI taxonomy): Eukaryota > Viridiplantae > Streptophyta > Magnoliopsida > Cucurbitales > Begoniaceae > Begonia > Begonia masoniana. Next base: position 9,547,261 of record CM039509.1, read on the forward strand.
AGGAGATTCAGCAAATTCCTGCAACGGAAGAGGATGCAGGGAAAAAGATTTCCAAAGAGTGAGAAGTCTCAAAAGGACAAGGAGTTCACATGCTTTGGGTGTGGAAAGGCTGGTCATATGAAGGCAGATTGTCCACAGGCCAAGAAATATCCCAAGAAATTTAAGAAGAAGGCTATGAAGGCCACTTGGCATGACAGTGAAGGCGACACCTCCTCTTCAGAAGATGAGGAAGTAGCCAACCTGTGCTTCATGGCACTTGAGGATAAGGTTAGTTATTTTTTTGTCTCTATTTTAAGTGATAGCGAAAGTGATAATGAAGAAGGTGAACTAATTGACGCTTTTAATGATTTGGTTAAACAATTTGGCATGCTTAAGACTAAGTATAACATGTTGAAAAAGGAAAATACAGGTCTAATAGAAAAGCATGCAACAGAAATGAACTTGCATGAAAAAGAAACCACTGAACTTAAGAAGAAAAATGAATCCTTGAATAAACTTGTTCTTTAGTTCTCAAATGGTAGCAAGAACTTAACATTGCTAATATGGAATCATAGGGCTACTCATGATAAAGCAGGTTTAGGCTATGATAAGTTTAATAAGAGAAAAGCTTTTAAGAATTTCTTTGTCAAACCGTCTACTTGCTATACTTGTAATGAAGTAGGACATAAGTCTTTTATATGTCCTTTAAAGACAAATGACAAGAAAGCTGGTTGTAAATTACAATGGGTTCCTAAGGGAACCAGGCCTAACACTAGGACCCAAAAGATTTGGGTACCTAAGAAGACAACCTAATTTCTGTTTTGCAGAATAATGCATCTCCACTAAGAAATCAATGGTACCTGGACAGTGGTTGTTCAAGGCATATGACTGGAGATGCAACTAAGTTCGCTGCTGTCAACAAGAAGAAAGGAAGTGTCACTTTTGGTGGAAACCAAAAAGGCAAAATTGTTGGCATTGGCAACATAGGTAACCCTATCAATCCTATTATAGAAAATATTTTATTAGTAGATGGATTAAAGCATAATTTACTTAGTATTAGCCAGTTATGTGATAAAGGATATAAAGTGATTTTTAAGTCGAATTCTTGCATAATTAAAGATGCTTCAAATGGAAAAATTCTCTTTTCTGGCTATAGGAAAGATAATATTTATATTATTGACTTAGATGATATTGCTGTGTCTGATGAAAAATATTTTGCTGTTAATTCTTCCCATGATTCTTGGATTTGGCATAGGAGATTAGGACATGTAGGGATGGATACTTTAGCTAAGATTACTAAGGAGAATTTAATTAGAGGAATCCCTAAGATATCCTTTGAAAAGGATAAGGTCTGTGATGCCTGCCAAATGGGCAAGCAGATCAAAAGTTCCTTTGCATCGAAGAATGTAATTTCTACTTCTAAGCCTCTTCAACTCCTTCACATAGACCTCTTCGGTCCCTCAAATATAGCCAGCTTAGGAGGAAAATTCTATGCATTTGTAATTGTTGATGATTTTTCTAGATTTACTTGGGTTCACTTTCTGAAGTCTAAGGATGAAACTTTTGACACCTTTTCTAGTTTTAGGAAAAGAGTTCAAAATGAAAAGTATCTCACCATTGTTGCTATTCGTAGTGATCATGGTGGAGAATTTGAAAATGAGAGATTTGAACTCTTGTGTCTCAAATATGGAATTGAGCACAAATTCTCTTCTCCTAAGACCCCTCAGCAAAATGGTGTTGTTGAGAGGAAAAATAAGTCTCTCCAACAGCTTGCCTGAACCATGCTTAATGAAAATTCCCTTCCTAAGTATTTCTGGGCTGAAGCTGTTGCTACTGCTTGTTATGTGCTTAATCGGGTCTCCATAAGACCTATTCTTGAGAAAACTCCATATGAGCTCTGGAGTGGAAAAACTCCTTCTGTTAAATACTTTAGAGCCTTTGGCAGCAAATGTTTCATTCTAAACACTAAGGACAACTTAGGAAAATTCGATTCCAAATCTGATCTTGGAATTTTTCTGGGTTATTCCCTTTCTAGCAAAGCTTATAGAGTATTCAATAGGAGAACTCTAGTTGTAGAGGAGTCAGTTCATGTTAACTTCGATGAGTCTCCTCAACCCACAATCAATGTGGATGAGGATGATATTTTGGATAAACAACTGGATTCTCTTTCCTTAGAAAAGCCAAGTGATTCTCCTCGAGTAGAAAAATCAATAGAACCTTCTTCTACATCTCTAGATGTTGTTCCTGTCAAGGATGAAAATCCTGCTCTTCCTAAAGATTGGAAATTTGTCAAAAATCATCCAATAGATGAAGTTTTAGGTGATTCTTCTTTAGGAGTTAAGACTAGAGCTTCTCTTAGGAATCTCTGTGCCAATGTTGCATTCATTTTACAAGTAGAGCCTAAGAAATTTGAAGAAGCCGAGGGTGATGAAAATTGGATCTTGGCCATGCAAGAAGAGTTAAATCAATTTGAAAGGAGCAAGGTATGGGAACTTGTTCCAAGGCCTAAGGATCATCCCATTATTGGAACTAATGGGTTTACAAGAACAAATTAGATGAAAATGAGATTGTGATTAGAAATAAGGCTAGACTGGTTGCCAAAGGTTACAATCAAGAAGAAATAATAGATTTTGAGGAAACCTTTGCACCTGTTGCTAGATTAGAATCAATTAGGATGCTCTTAGTCTATGCTTGCTACAAAAACTTCACACTCTTCCAAATGGATGTGAAGAGTGCTTTCTTAAATGGTTATATTCAGGAAGAAGTTTATGTAGAGCAGCCATTATGATTTGAAGATTTTGCAAAACCTGATTATGTATATAGACTTAAGAAGGCTCTTTATGGACTTAAGCAAGCTCCTAGAGCTTGGTATGATAGGTTGAGGAACTTCCTTGAGGAAAGGAATTTCAAAAAGGGTAACACCGACTCAACTCTATTTACCATGTAAAAGGATAAGGATATTCTGTTAGTACAAATTTATGTTGATGACATTATTTTTGGATCTACTAATGTCAATATGTGTAATGAGTTTTCCTCCCTCATGCAAAGTGAATTTGAAATGAGTATGATGGGGGAGTTAAAATTCTTCTTAGAATTCCAGATTAGTCAATCTCCTGATAGAATTTTCTTCTGTCAAGAAAAGTACATTAAGAAACTCCTTAAGAAATTTAGATTAGAATCTGCTAAGTCGTCTAAAACTCCCATGAGTACCACAACAAAATTGGACAAAGATGAACATGGAATAAATGTGGATATTAAGAAATATCGTGGTATGATTGGTTCTTTGTTATATCTGACTGTAAGTAGGCCAGATATACTCTTTAGTGTTTGTCTTTGTGCTAGATTTCAAGCTGCTCCTAAGGAATCTCACTTAATTGCTGTCAAAAGGATTTTTAAATATTTAAGTGGGACACCTAACTTAGGATTATGGTATCCTAAAGGTACTTCTTTCGATCTGATTGGATACTCAGATTCTGACTATGCTGGTAGTCTAGTTGATAGGAAAAGCACCAGTGGAACCTGTCAGTTCCTTGGTGAATTTTTAGTTTCCTGGTATTCTAAGAAACAGAACTCTGTTGCATTATCAACTGCAGAAAGTGAATATATTGCTGCTGGCAGTTGCTGTGCACAAATGTTATGGATGAAACAGACTTTAGAAGACTATAATCTGTTTTATGATAGGATTCATATTCAGTGTGATAACACCAGTGCAATTAACATTTCTAAAAATCCTATTCAGCATTCTAGAACCAAACATATTGATGTAAGATATCACTTCATCCGTGATCATGTTCAAAGAGGTGATATATCTTTAGAATTTGTCAATTTTGTTGATCAATTGGCCGACATCTTTACTAAGCCTTTGGATGAAAAGACATTCAATAATATTAGAATAAGGCTGGGCCTCATTCGGGTTAAGAAAAACTAAGTTTATTCCTCTGTTAGAAAATCCTGAGTGTTAGAGCATTTTCTTCTGTGATGGCATCGATAGATGCTGTGTTTTTCAATAGGCATCGGAAGATGCATGTCTATCGGAAGGCATCGGTAGATGCTATGTTTTTCAATAGGTATCGAAAGATGCATGTCTATCGGAAGGCATCGGTAGATGCTATGTTTTTCTATAGGCATCGGAAGATGCATTTGCATTCCTTTAATCTACCGACACGTGTGACCCATCGGGTTAACCTGTCTTACACGTGTGACTCCATCTCATCGGGCGATGCCCCTTTTTCGTTTAAACTCTGCCTCTTCTCAAAGACGCTTCACATTTCGCGCTCTTTCAGAAACCCCTACCCTTCTAGTCGTCTCTCTCTCTAGTACTCTACTTCCCATGGATTATCTGGGTTCATCCTCCCGCGCAGTTTCCAAACCGGCCATGAAGAAGGCCAAAACTTCAGCACGTCCTCCACGAGTGATCCCTCGTGCAAAAGCTTGGCCATCACTCTTCTTTCTCTCTGAAGCTACTGAGTCGAGATACCATGACGACTTTTAGTTCAAATCGTTAATTTCCAGTCGAGGTATCTTCTTTAATGACTTAGCTGGTATGAATATTATCGAACCCTTGAAGGATCTCAGGTTATTAGGTCTCTTCGATATAGAGTCATTTTATTACCCGGAAGCCATTAAGATGTTCTATGCTAATCTAAGTTTTCCCTCTGATTTCTCTTCTATCAAAAGTTATGTGTATAACAAGCACATAGAAATTACCCCTCAATTCATTAATAGCACTTTGGAGTGTCCTCACCTAGATAGCTGCCCCTACAAATACGTATCCGGCACTAAGCCTCCATTCTTTGGTACTGATGATGGTCTCGGATTTCTCAAGACCATTGCCTTGAACCCAAACCATATCCCTGATCATTTAAAGGGCAAACACCTGACCGCTATGGCAAGACTTTTTCATCAGATGATAGGGTACAACATTGTCCCTAAGGGTGGTCACCATGACGAAGTAAGTGCCATGGAACTCTTTGTTCTGTTTGCACTCTACTACAAGACCCCCTTCAATATTGGATATGTAATTGTTCGAAGGATGATTCTGGCAGTGTCATCCAAGGCTACCTCTTTACCCTACAACCTGCTGTTAATGAAAATTCTAGCTAAGCTTGAGGTTGTATTTCCTGAGGATGAGGATCCTGTCACTCTTAAACCCTCCAGTTACTATTCCAGAATAACCTTGAGCAAAATGGGAATTAAGAGAATCAGAACCGGGGAGCTTATGTTGAATGTTTCTAAGCGAATTACTGCTAAGGCAGCAGTGGCCAAAAAGGGCAAAAGAAAACTTGACCAGCTGGAGGAGTCCACTGCCGAAGGAGGGGATGACTCTGAGATTCCAGCTTTTGTTAATTCCCCATCTCAATCTCAGGCTTCAAGCTTTGATCCTCCTCCTTTAGTACGAAGGCGTCATGTCCCTTCCTCAAGGATAATTCTGCCAGAGGACACGTCTACTCCCTCCTCTGTGCCTGTACTCCTTCCAGCAAATCCTCCATCTCCTCCACCTGCCCTTCGCTTACCAGCTCTGCCTCCTATACCTCCTCCATCTCCAGTCCACCAAGATACAGCTCCTCCATCACCAGTCCAACCACCTCCTACAGTCCACTTACATCCTCCAAGTCCAATTGCTCCTTCCATTCCACCTGCTTCCCACGTCCAACATTCCTACCCAATCTGCAATCTGCTCTTGCTCCAGTATCTCCCATCCTTTATCATAGGAGATTCTCTCTCAGCGAGGAACAATATAATGAGTTGAAGTCCAGCATTGACAATCTCAGTACAGCCATTGATGCCAAGCTCACTCAACTCAAAAAGGATTTGAGCGTTGAGGCTGCTGTGGCTCAGGGTCAAATGGATCGGAAAATGGACAGAAAAAATGAGATTTTTACCCGTAACCTTCGGGCTCTCAAATCTCAAGTTGAGGCTCTTTGCCCTGCACCTCATGTTCCTCTCTGCCCCACTGTGCCTACCTATGAAGATCTCGAACTTCCATTTACCCGGCCTGCAGTTTATGAAGATGTGTGTTTAACGACACTGGACACCACGATGATGCTTCCAGCTGGCTCACTCGTTAGTAGGCCTGGCCTAGCGAATATGGACATAGGTCGGGTACAAACTGTCGCCATTGGCTGCTCGCGCTCCATCTCCCGAACGGAGCCAGCCATTGGACAAAATCAAAACCGCCGGCACCACGCACATGAATGAGCATGCACTACTCTCCAGCGGGGAGTAACTAGGCGGTACTCGCGCGAAATCAGAGCGGGACAACATCGGGCGGGGGCTAATGCGAGAGTGATCAACAGGATCTGATAGCAGGTGCTCCGGGCGGAGTTAATCGATCTCTCAGATGAGGCAAACGAGGGGGAAATACTGGGGATCACATATTAAGATAGGTATCTATAACAGCAAAGAGCATAATGCGAATGCGTGGGGAGAAGGGGGTGCTCGACGGGCGGAAGCGGTGGGGTTGTGGCGCTAGCGCTATCGTACGCTACGTGGAGGAGGTTAGTGTGGTTTAGTGGGATTTGCAGGGGCTGTAGATCTGGATGCATAGTGCTGGAGATATGCAGAGGATCTGGGTGGGATCGGAGATCGGATTGATATGATGCCAATAGTGTGCACTTGGAGATCAGCACTTACTATGGAAGTGATGCGTAGAATTCATGGAGAAAGAGATGGACTTAATCAAAGGGGGGGGGGGGTGGTAGGTTGTCAGCATCAAGAAGGGGCGATTGTTGACTGAAATAGATTTAAGGTCTAAATATGTCTTGTTGAGATGGATGGTCTGGTGGTGAACACATGCTGTAATCATCGAATGGTCTTATGGATATGGTTTGCGTGTGAATGATAATGTCTGGAAACAAGAGAAGCAGTGATAACAAACAAGTAGGATGAGTAAATTTGACGTGCGGTTGAGAAATCGGCCTCCTCTGCGACAAAAGTTATCTAGCTTGTTAACTAATTGAGACATCGAGGCTTCGAACGTGTCGTACAACGGAGAGTGATGCAAAGTCTAGGAAGACACTGATTCGGAACACGGCATCAGTCACCTGGTGATGAAGTGCATAAAAGACGTATGAATCATCATCCGACATCATCATTCTGTTTCGCACACAGCTTTCATGCCGAGTCCGTGACTTCCTAAACTATCCACAAATCGCAACCAGCAGGATAACTGCTGAAACGTTGTGCACGCATTAAGATAAAGTTGCCGCCTCACTGGCCTGACCGCAACGACAAAGAAAAGCTACCTGATCACTCGATCGACTACCACTCAAAGGCAAGAGTGCGCTTAAACCCTGTCCAGACTTGAGGCTACCCTTTTACGGCATAGCATTATAGCTCCTTGAAATCCCATTATGGATATGCTCAAGGTGAGATAGCTAGCGACGTCAGATACGCAACGTGGAGTGGTCAATTATGTCAAGTGCAACATCGATACCGTGGTGGACGCTTTTTAAAATGGTTCATAGCGGGGGTGGGGGGAATTCTTGTACAAGTATGTCGACGCCTGGCGATGGAGCTTTAGGGGAGGCTGCATCTCCAATGTAGGTCTCAAGGCCGGGGGTGTGATGAGAGGGGGTTCAAAATCGCACCTGCCGCGTTGATTTACAAGACCTTGCGACTCTGCCCGCTGAACATTTGACCAGATGCTCCTACCGAGCAAAGCTCATTCAGAATCGCATCATGCACAGCTTAGCTGAAGAGCTCATAGCTTGCTCATTCTAACAGTGGCTATAGTGGGTCTGTAGTGGTAGCAAAGGTCTGTAGACCGATGGCTTGTACGAGTACGACTACATGACTAGACGACAATCGGACTCCTTACGATACAAGCATATACACATACCATGCAATCTATGAAGGGGCTCATTGTGACAATATAAAGCTGCTAATCAACAAACGCTGATGATAACCGCCGAATATCAATAGCCGCGAAGCTACAGGACGTACAGGATGATAAACAGCATTAACTCGGCAGTAACAACATTTCAGAGGAGCGACAGACGATCTCCGGCAACTAATACGCACTGGCTACGGCTGATCTAGTAGTCGAGACTGCAGCCCTCTCCAAGGCGTATAACAGGTTGTCCCTATTGAAAAAGACAGCATGTACAGAGTTTTAGACGCGAAAAAGATTACAGAGTCTGCCATATAAGCCGGAGGTAGACTCAGAGATGGACACACGTTGCCTGCTAAATGCTGAATTCGATCAGTGGACCTATGGGTTAGAGGCCTGCGCTCAAGGCACTGGCTTGAGATATACTACTCGTAGTAACATTCTTATCCTACACGACCTACATTGAGATGTGTAAGGCACGTGAAAGATGCCTCAATCCTGGGGTGATGAGCAGTGTAGTGAGGCTTAGGCCATCTACGAACTCAACATAGGTGAGGTATAAGGCACTGTCGGACATAGAATGCCGATTACCGAGAAGGTGAGCGGATGCTATCAAGTGCTCTGTGATTGTACACGCGGTGATCGGTATTGATAGAAGAGAAATCCGAGGGAAAACTTAGATATAGAGCACCGAGATGATACACTGGATCTTCAGGAGACTGAATTTGCATTCTCTCTTCCTGATGCGTCTACTGCTACTCCTTCTGTCTCTGTGCCATCTCTCATGTCCTCATCCGAGCCCGTTTGTCCACATGATGCTTCTCCAGCTGCTTTATCTGTAGAGCCTCCTCCATGTATGGACATAGTGGTGTACACAGCACCTTCTCCACCTCTGGCTCCCTATCAGGCCATGGTGGTCTATCAACCTCCTGTCCCTCCTAATATTGCTTCACTTTAAGCTCTTGTGGATGTTTACTTCTCCTCAGAACTTGCAGTGACTGATTATATTAGTCAAGCTTTTTGGAATCATTTTCTCGCTTTCTTTAAATAGCTGACTTTGTATGAATTCACTTTTATTGATCTTCTCATGAGATTTATCTGATGTTTATTTCTGAATTGTTTGTCTCTCTTATTCTTAATTTTTTGTTTTTGATAATGTCAATGGGGGAGGAAATATTGGATGGATAATGGATATATGCATATGTTTGGCAATCTGGATATATGATTGATATATGCATATGTTTGGCAATCTGGATATATGCACTTACTATGGGGGAGCTAGGATTATGGGAGAAAGTTATACTTAATCAAATGTATAGGTTGTCATCATCAAAAAGGGGGAGATTGTTGACTTAAATGATATTTAAGTCTAAATATGTTTTTGATGATGTGTTTGAATAGTTAATATTGTAATTTGATTATGTTTAGTGAATGAGAATATCGAATATACATTAGTAATTTAATCTGTTGGAAATGCCCTTAAAAAAGGTATTTTAGTTGTCTAATGAATCGGGTTAAGTGTATAGGATTGAATAAGTAAAACAGGGCTGAAAACCTCATCTGCCGATGAATTGTTAAAAGTACACATACCAATGATGTTTTCAAGTTATTCATGCCGACCACACTTGAAATTACACATGCCGATCGCTAAACGACAAAGAAAAGTTCCTTCTGCCGATCGCTAAACGACAAAGAAAAGCTCCTTCTGCCGATCGCTAAACGACAAAGGAAAGAAGTGCTCCTGCCGATGGCATTTGAAGCAACTTATACCGATGACATTTGAAGCAACTCATACCGATGGCAATTTGAAGCAACTCATACCGATGGCGCTTTTGAAAATGTTCATGCCGATGGCTTACAAGTTGCACCTGCCGATGGACTTTAAAGCTTGCATCTGCCAATGGAGTCTTCAAGCCGATGAAGTTCAAAATACACCTGCCGATTGTTTTACAAGCCGTTCCTGCCGATGAACTTTGAAGATGCATCTACCGACGGCTTTTCAGAATGCATCATGCCGATGAAGCTCAAAGCTTGCTCATGCCGATAGCTTATTCGTGTTGCATCTACCGATGGCGTTGAAGACTCATATGCCAATGGACTCTTAGAGCAACACATACCGATGACGTGGCGATTGAATTAAAGCTGCTTCCACCGATGATATTCCGCCAGAATTCAAAATAGCCGCGAAGCTACAGTGACGTCGTTTTCAGCATTAACTCCAGAACTTTAATGGCGACGACGACTTGCAACTACAGACGGCAACGGCTACCTGATCTAGTACGGATGCTTCCCAACGGTAACATTTTCCATTTGAAGAAAGAAGCATTCAATTTTAAGCCGAAAAAGAAGACAGAGTATTTAAGCCGAGGTTAGAGCACGAAGATACAACTTTTGCAAATTGAATTCCTGAGCCCTAACCTGCGATTTTTTATCATACTCTGTATAATTTTTCTACACCTCTTGATTTTAACTTGAGATTCAATCCTTGTGAGAGTGTAGTCTGAGCTTTCCATTTACGAACTCAACATTGTGTATAAGGCAGTGGATTGATGCCCGTGAAGTTCAATCCTGAATTGTAAAGGCAGTTGATCGGAGCCCGGAATTCCGATCTGTTTTTTTCTCACTGAGGAGAAGGTTAAGGATCTTCAAGGGGTGAACCTTAAAGTGTAGATGTAGGCAAGGTTTGGCCGAACCACGTAAAAATCTGGTGTTGATTTTTCTCTCTCTCTCTCTTACTGTTACTGATTGACTGCTTGTGTTTAGTAATTAAGAAAATTTTAAAAAGGTCTAATTCACCCCCCTCTTAGACAATCTCGATCCTACAACCCTAAACGAACCCTAACCGTCAAACTCCGTGAAAATCGAAATACAACGTTCCAAAAGCATAGAATCTTACCTAGGGTTACGAGAGGAGGAAGAAATGTGAAGGATCGAGACGATCGGAGCAGAGAACGGAGGTCGGAAGTTGAAATCACCGATGAGGGAAAGAGGAAAATCGCCTAAGCCCTCAGGCGATTCACGAAGCAGGGAGGAAAATGAAGAAGAAAGAAGTTTCTGTTAATTTATAATTTGATTTGGCAATTTACCGTTTTGCCCTTCCTTTGATTTTCTATTTGTTTCGTCTTTTGTTTCGTTAATTGCCTAATGAGTCAGTTTCTCCAAATCTCCTTATTTCACCAATAAATCATACTTATTACTATGATTTCATTAAAACTGTCCGTTCGAAATTCGGACTTCATTTACTATTTTTACCAAAGTATCCATTATATCACGAGAAACTTAAATACTCGAAATATAGCATTATTACTCCGAAAAATTTCGTAATTTCCTTAAAATTCCTATTAATCGTTAGGATCGTAATAAAGCTCTCTGCTCTCGAAACTGACTTGATTTAACATATTTACAAAAATGCCATCGTATATTATAATATTAATATTCCGTACAAGCCGGGTATTACATAGTTTCTAACAACAAAGGAATATTACATGATATAAAAGAGTTTCTCTCTAAAAATTTTGAAATGAAAGATATGGGTGAGGCATCCTATGTAATTGGAATAGAAATATTCCGTGATAGACAACAAGGATTACTTGGATTGTCTCAGAAAGGATATATCGATAAAATTTTAGAGAGATTCAGAATGGAAAAATGCTCTGCTGGTGTAGTTCCAATTCAAAAAGGGGACAAATTCAGTCAAATGCAATGTCCGAAAAGTGATTTGGAAATAAAGGAAATGGAACCTATTCCATATGCATCAGCTGTTGGGAGATTAATGTATGCTCAAATATGTACTCGGCCCAACATAAGTTTTGCAGAGGGGATGTTAGGTCGATATCAAAGTAATCCAGGGATAGATCACTGGAAAGCTGCAAAGAAAGTGCGTAGGTACTTGCAAGGAACAAAAGACTACATGCTCATGTATAGAAAGTCCAATAAACTTAAGGTTATTGGATACTCAGATTCAGACTATGCCGTATGTGTAGACTCGAGGAAATCTACATTCGGTTACGTGTTCCTATTAGCGGGAGGAGCCGTATCTTGGAGAAGTGGAAAGCAATCTTCGATCTCTACTTCTACTATGGAGGTAGAATTTGTGGTATGCTTTGAGGCCACTATTCATGCACTGTGGTTGCGGAACTTAACCTTGGGTCTAAGTATAGTCAAAAGTATAGATAGACCGCTAAGGATTTATTGTGACAATTCCGCAGCTGTATTCTTCTCAAAGAATGACAAATACTCGAAAGGAGCAAAACATATGAAATTGAAGTATTTGGCAGTCAAAGAAGAAATACAAAAACAAAAGGTGTGCATTGAACACATAAGTACAAGTTTAATGATAGCGGATCCATTAACTAAAGGATTGCCACCCAAGACCTTTACGGAACATGTTGAAAGGATGGGTTTAGGTAACAAGTCCTTACTAATGTGATTATGATAGTGTAACTTGTATTATGTGAACACTTTTGAATTCATTATGGATATATTTTTGTATGTTTGATGTTATTTGTATTATGGTGTATACAATTATTGTTGTTTTCAAATAACATATGATACTTTATGAAATTTAAAGTGGAAGGTTATAGTGTTTCTTCAATTAAAGTTATAATGATTTGAGAAATATGTGATGCATGGAAAGAATCATGTTGCCAAATAACTTGTGTCTGCCATGATTCAATTTCTCAATTCGTTATGAATGGTAACTTGGTTAATTTACATTATGGTACACTATTTATTAGTGAATTACAAGTTGTGATGAATTTAATCTGGTAGATTAAATGGAAGGAGCTGAGATCTCGTAACATGAGCCAAGTGGGAGAATGTTAGATTATTTCTAATAATTTATTTGTGGCTCATGTAAATTATAGTTACATTGACTTTATATTAAAGTACTCAATGTGATGGTTGTTGAGTATAAAAGAAATAATGTCAATTGGGTTTTAATTCCCTCTCTTTAACCTTATTAAAGTAATATACATTATAGTTGAAGAGGTATGATTGAACGGGTATGAATGAAGAGACATAAGTGAAAGGGTAAGTATGGAGGATTGTCTTTTGAATGGTTGTCTTCTTCTTCATCCTAACAAGTGAATCAAAGTCTAATTAACACTCTAATCAATCTATCTCTCTCAATCTCTGAATCATCAAAGAGAAAATCAAGGAGAAAGGTTTAAGGAGAAAAACCGGGATTCCGCAACAACTGAAAAGAAAAACATAATTAAGCAATGGATCAAGGTTAGTACAGATTATATAATTTCTAGTTTAAAGTGAATGGTTGAATTAACAATGTTATAATAGGATTAAAGTATTGAATAGAATTTAATGTTTTATAATAATGCTTTCATCAGTTCCACCAACCCTGGTCTCGATGGATTGTGCGTCCCAGCCAATCCTGATCGTCGGTACCAACGACTCAACAGATTACAAAATGTAACCCACTTCGAAAGCAAGGAATATCCTATTCCCGTAGTTGAGTTTTACATTTTTCTGCGTCGATTTTATGGGTTCCGATGTCACAGGAGCCGTCGTAACAGACGACGAGGGAGAGTCAAATTTGCAGTTAGTAATCACAAGTCCTGTAAAGATAGCTCCTTTTCGGGTTCATGGCTCTATACATAGGTGAAACATATAAACATTGAAAAAATTGCTGTTAGTAGACTGGAGACGAGAATCCATTAAAATAGGTTTGCCTTTTATTTATTGTTTGAAAGTGAAGCAATTAACTATTGGAATCTCCAGTACTGCATCGCATCAATGAAACTTGTCAATGGAGTCATGCATAGCTATGTTTTGCGACGATGCCATTGCTGATGGAGATTATAGCCTGCAAGACCATCCATCTTTAGGTCTTACTAAAGCCCAAAAGAGTGGGTTTTTTTATTGTTAAACAACCTCATGCTTTAGAGTTGGTACATAATAATGCATTGGTCTCATAAAACATAAGAAAATAGTTGGCCATCAATGGAGGAGGATGGATCAAGGCTTCCCACTTCCAGGTCTCTTCTTTGGATCATGCTTTGTGTTGGCCATTGTATCATCGTAATCATTCACTTCATACTTCAGAATCTTCCTCATTTTCATCAGGCTAACATCCTCCACAAATGAAAAACAAATCTTCTATTAACAACAGTTCACATTAATCATAGTGCCAGTAATAATAGTACCTTATAATCTGAGTTGAATGAACTGATGCCATGTTTGGAGCCTTCAAATGAGCCTACAATGCGACAAACAGTCATTGTTAAAGCTAAAAAAAGAGTGTACGAAGAAGAGAAACTGTTGCTGACCTGAAGAGAGGGGGAGAAGCAGGAAGAGAAGTAGAATAATGAACTTGATTTTGAGAACCATAGCAGCTTTGCTGTGAGAAAAGAGAGGAATGATGAGGGGGCATTCAGGGAAGTGAGGGGTGAGCTTATATTCATATTTCAAGGTAGGAAATAGGGTGCGTGGAGTAGAGGAACTGTAAGAGGTGGTTTCATACCCAATACCATTAGAATTGACGATGAGATGCATTAACTTGAGCGCACAAACATGGAAGTCAACTTCATTGTTCTATAATGCACTCGGAAAAATCCACAACCAATATCCACATTTTCTTTGCATGGCTTCAGCTCCAGCCATTTCTGGCTCTCTTTTCGTGGTGGGTCTGCCCTTTATCAAAAGTCAGACTTGCTTTCTTGTATATTTATAGAGTTGAATTCTCCTCTCACTATGACAATCCATTTGCTGAAGTACTTGGATAACAAAAAGTATGTACGTTAGAATTTAGATCACGTGTGAACAGAATATAACTTAATTCGGAGAATTGATACTGTTCAAAATTTTAACAATAATAAAAAAAATAGAGATTCGAGATTTATTTGAAGAAAAACTACAAAAATTTACTATATCGATATCAAATTACAATGTACTACTAAATTTTGTAACTCAAGTATCAATATATAGAGAAACTACAAAAACCCTAATATTGAACATAAACCTAAACAAATCCAATTAGAATTCGATTCACACTGAACCCTAATAAGGTAAGTGAGTCAAGGAAAATTAAAGAAATAGATTTGTGCGAGAGGATTGAACGAGTTTAGAGCGGAGGAAGAAAAGGAAAGAATGGAGTGAAGTAGTATGACGATGATGGAACGAAGCTCACCAATATGAGAAGTGGAGAGCGCTGTTCCTTCAGAATGCTGAGCTCCCTCTTTTCTGTTTTGGGTCCTTGGGTGGGTGGCCATAGTTATCAAGGTGAAGAAGTCAAGTGTAAAATCTTTTTCAATTGGGGAGGAAATGGGATTGAAGGGCACATTACGTCCTCACCAATGCATCTGCCCCTCCAATCAGGGTCATGTGCCCTTCCTTCCACCCAAAAGGGGCACATTAATATGCCTCCCAAGGGCCATTCTATGAGCTCTCTCTCTCTCTCTATCCTTCCATTCCTCCCTTCATCACCTCTCGGGATTACTCATCATAAACCAACATCCAATCAGAACAAATATCACTCAATAGCATAAACAAAAAAAAAAAGTTACTAAAAGAAACATCATTTACAATAACATTCTTCCATAAGATATCGAAAGAAATATACAATCCAAAAAATGTGCAAATCCCAAAAGCCACATCACACTTGGTGATAATTTAAATCAAAAGACCCATATCTGTGCAGTCTACCAGTGGCCACAGAACTATTATTACATTTGAAAGGGGAGAAAAAGGATCAATAACAAAGACTTGGTCCTTCAGGAAAAACAAAAAGAAAGTGCAAATTTCATCAATCATGATGACCCGGAGAGGTGAGATAATTTCATGACTTCACCGTATGAAATGTTTAATCTGTAAAATGAAAAATAAAAAAACAACTAAAAAGACCAATGAAATGCAAATACATGATGTAGCTTCGCTTACGTATGATGGTGACAGAGACCAAACTAGGTGTACAAAATGTAGTGATATAATAATAGTCTGACCTCGAAATTCACACCAAAAAAAACTGATGCAGACAATGAACAGAAATAATGAATCAAAGAAAAGGGGTAGATGAACGGTCAGGGGAAGTAGAGACTCTGCCAGATAAATTTTCCATTCATTGATTCCAACAGCTGCTAACCCCAATGGAGGGGGCATGCCGCCACTTTGGACTTCACTATCCTGGATCAGATGTGATATCCAACAGTAGACATAAACTGTACTACGGTCCACCATTCCTGTTTACATCCCCCCCATGTGCATGGCCATCCTCCAAGTCTCACAACATGATTGAAGATCTACTACTTATGGAGATCTTCACCCAAGTCTACCAAGTATAACCCCATCACTTACATATCTTTGATGCAAAATGAAATTCGAGATCTAGTGCTGATGCAATATTCAGCAAAGACCGACAGTTGACACATGCAATCCCGACCCCAACTCGACACACCCAAATGCATGCATGACTTGTAAAATTGAAACAATATACCAAGTGACAGTAGCCTTAAATAGAAATCGCACGGCTAATTGCCAACTTGGCCCATTCGGCTGATTCTTTAATCAAATGGTCATCCGAGGACAAGCACTCGTTCAAAAAGTCTTTGCTCGAAACAGATTGCTGAATTAAAGAACCAGCATTACTTCCAAGGGTGTCGGCAAGATCTCCAAGAAGTCCAATGGCAGTTTTCATCACAACCTCATCCCTGCATACCATCAAAAGAAAAAGTTAGTTTCTAACAGACATAATGCATCACAAGCACATCCAAAGAATTTTAGCTGAGAACTTACATGTCTTTTCCCATGTATATACTGTCCAAAAACTGGAGAATGTGAGGTGCATAAGGTACCAAGAGCTGCGTTTTAGGAGAGTTCTTGAATCCTTGAAAAATCCCCGAATATGCTTCCAAGATTCCATTTCTTAGAGAATTTGTGTACTCCGTCATTTCATCATCAGCTCCAACCGTGTGAGAAGACAACTCTGCAGCACTCTGTAGCATGGGCATAGCATACATTAAGTACTTTTCAAAGTTCTCGCCAATTGCAAGTGCTATATCACCAACACATGAGAAAATAGGAGGTTTCACAGAACGGTGCAACTGGTCACTTGATAAATCTTTGAGAAGCTGTGTCATAATCCCATCACAATAAGGTAAAATCTTATCTTCTAAAGCTCTGCATATGTCTCCAACCACACCTACAGTCACAGCACACACTTGGTACTCCTCAAAATTCTGAAGACCCATCTCCAAATACTTGTAGAACTCTGGCATGTACTTAGCAAAATCAGGTCCTGTAGCATAGGCAAGAGCTCCAATGGCCAGCATGGCTTCCTCATGCACGGTGGCACTTCTACATGCAAAAACCCTTAGGAAAAGTCCCATTATTTGATCTGCATACTGGGTGAAGGAATATTTCGTCATATCCGATGAGCCTAGTTTCTGAATCAACACTTGCAAGCAGCCACAGAGAAGACCCTGTAATTCACCCTGTCTCTCTCTCTCATCAGATGAGAGCTTTTGCCCCTCGAGGGTATTGTGCAGCTCCATCATAATGACAGGAACTAATTGTAATACCATGGAAGCTGTTTCATCAGTTGAACATCTCACCACTTCATTAAGTGCTTCATAAGCAGCAGTCCTCAACCGCGACTCCCCAGCATCTTCTCTATGAGTAACAGTCAGAAGGGACTGTACAATTTCCTGAAAGTACGGAGTCAGGGGAGATGATGGACCGATCTCCTCATACCCCTGGGCAAGAAAATAGAGAGCGCCACAGGCTTTCTCAGCAACATTTGGAACATCTTTCATGCTTTGAAGCAAAACTGTAATGATCTGTTGGCAGTTTGCCTGGTTAATTATAGGTGCATCCAAAGTAGAGCCATGAAGGAATTCAAAAATTCTTCCCAGAGTCCATGCTGTAGTGTCCTTCACATGATTATTTGGGTCATTGGTTAATGCGCTGAGCATAAAGGTTAACGCAACGTTAACTATAGGGGTCAATTTGTCAGGTGAAGGACCCTCTAAAATGGAACCAAAAGCATAAGTCGCTGCCTCCCTTTGCCTCCAATCTGACTTTGTTATGTTCTCTTCAATAAATGGCATGACAAGAGGCACTATATCATCTCCCACAGTTCGTGCAACCAAACCAAGGCATGTACCTCCAGCCATTGCAATGTTCCAAGCACCTTCATCCTGATCTTGGTCCTCCTCCTGCTTGAGGAGCGTCTCCAACAACATCGGAACTAGGGCAGGGAGTGCCTGCTTGATAAAATAAAAGCACGGAATATCTGAATCTGCACTAAAATCACCACCATATTCTTCCAAAATATCTATCTCCTCATCACAGATAGAACTCCAAAACTCTGTAGCTTGAAGAGCAACAGGCTCTTCATCCTCCCGAACTGCCTTTGCTGTAATACCAAAAATATCCTGTATGTAAGGAGCTAATTTATCATAGTAGGATGAAGAAATAGAAACCAAACACTCAAAAGCTGCCTGGCGAATTTTCACTTCTGGGGACTGAGTGGCCTCACAGACAACTCTCATGATATAATCACGTTCCATATCATTACTAAAGTTCGCCTGAGCAAATCCCAAAGCATTGTAGAGTGCTCGAGTGGCAGCAAGCCTAACATCATCATTCTTTTCGGATGCATTCATACCCTGAACTACTGCCGTCAATATCTTATTAACTTGATCCTGATCAACAACATCAGGAGATACTTCCTCACATAAATAACCAAGGGTCTCTAATGTAGCTTGTTTGACATGAGAAGGTTGCTGATGAATATTTGATAAAAGTGAACCAATGAGTTCAGGCCATTGGTTTTGGGGCAATTCAATCCCAGCTATTTTGGCAATGACTTGAGATGCTGTTGCTCTGGCATCATTCACAGAAGAAAATAACGTCTTCAGTAAACACACTTTTATCTGGGTCTTAATAGCGCTGTCCAGAGACAGCCATCTTTGAACAAGTTCAAACTTTCTGTGTTGTTCCTTAGCATCCAAAGCATTCTTCAGTACCAAACCTGCTAATTTACGGCTGTCAACAGGCTTCTCTTCATTTGCTAATTCTCCAGAAAGAGAAAGCAAAAAACTGGGAAGGTTTTGCTCCTGAAATTGTCTTAAAGTTTCTTCTGCTTGCTTCCGGGATAATGCATCAATCGACTGTGCATTCAACAACACTTGCGTAACTTCCATTGCCATATTTTACCTAAAAGGCGTCAAATATGAGATGAGCTTCAGTTTCCACGGCATTAATAAATTGCAAAATCAGGAAAATTCCCTCATCCAGTTCATTAAATTTATGACAAACTCGGTAAGAGACTAGTAGGGCAACCAATATGTAACTAAACCAGTCATAACAACACTTTAGATCACAAATCAAAACTCAAATTTAACAAGGCAGAAGCACGCCTTGAAAATTGAACGAAATCTATCCGATCCATCAGTAACCCAACTTTAAAGAATAAATTGAATACCCCACTCCTACTGAGGCATCTCCGCCATTCTCAGGTACAGTAAAATAATTGCAAATAAAAATGATCAGCCAAAGAATTTTCGAATAACCACAGATCGATGCAGACTTAATGAGAGTCGCTAAATAGATGTAAGAAATTTCCTAAAATAAAACAGCTGAAACACCAGCATCAACTTAACAGAAAATCAAAATAAGCAACAATAAAACAAGTACCGAAGGTGTATTTCCAGATCGATGAAATGGGAATAAAAGGTAGAAATAAAGAAGGAATACAAATCCCTGATTAGGGAATCATCAGGGGGCTCAGAAAGGACAGTAACAAAAAAAGAAGTACCTGAGTGCGAAGAAACGGAAGGGAGAGAGGGAAGAGAGGGATCGGGGACGGCGCGGGGAAACCCTAGCAGAGAAAAAGAGAGAGGAGGGGGAGGAGGGAGCGGGAGTATAATTTAGTGCCAGGTTCTAGACTGAAAAATGCCCAATAAAACTAATATTATTATATGTTTTAAAAAAACCGTGATTAGATGTGACGCTTGCACAGCTGCCCGCCTGCGTTGCATCTCCACCGTTGATTTGAAGGAATCGAGTTTTTTCATTCCGCGTGGGTCAAGGATGAGAAAGTCAGAGAAAGGGACGGCTG
The DNA here is from genome assembly GCA_022432975.1 of Begonia masoniana. Lineage (NCBI taxonomy): Eukaryota > Viridiplantae > Streptophyta > Magnoliopsida > Cucurbitales > Begoniaceae > Begonia > Begonia masoniana. The sequence continues at coordinate 9,567,144 of CM039509.1, forward strand.
ATCCTTAATAACATCAGACGGAACGGAGGGTTGAGATGAGAAATGGCCATCGCCACTCACGAACATCACTGTATCTGTGTTTGCATTTTGCTTCTCCTCTTTAACAAACAGCACCCTACTGCAATGGCCGCCTTTGCCCTTCATTATGAAGGAGACGGAGAGATTTTCGCCGTTGAAGGAATGACAAGGGAGTTACTACAACAATGGATTGAAGGACCTCTCGCCGGCGCTCCGAAAAGGTGGGCGTCGGAAGGCGGTAAAAGCCCAAGAAAATGACGGAAATTGGAGAGAAAAGGTGAAAGAGAACAGAGGGAGTGGTCGTTGGTAAATGCTGTATCTGGATTACGGCGTGTTGATTCTTTGAAAACACGACGGTGCGAGTTGTTTAATTGTGAGTTCGATTGCCCTTGTTTCCTATTTGCAGGTTCAATTCCGATCAAGTCGACTTTAAGCTTAAGTTCAATTTTGAGCCACTTCAAATATTAACATCTTAGGTTTAAACAAACGTCCATTCATTGTCTTTGGAAGAAATTTACAGTGACCCATGAGAGTAAACCCATCTATTTCAGTAAATTTAAATGAAAAACAGAAACTTGAACTTAGTTCGTTGATCCTCCGTACGCAAGTATGCTCGCTTCTCCTCCGCCGCTCCTCCTCTTCTATCAATATTTGCAATTGCCGTAACCTGAACAACCAAACAAAAACCATTTATTCTACATTCTAGGCCAACCCAGCGAAGGAGTTTCAAGTCGAGATCAATCACCCACTTGGATCTATGGAGCTGACAACCCCTGTTTGTTCGAAATCACAGTCGTACTCATTCCCTCCCATAGCTTGGAAATACGCGTTCATGGCGAACGCTGCGTGAGCTCGAACCTCGTCAGGGATAAAACACGACCCGTTCTCTCTTATGGGCGAGCAATCGAATCCCAATCCGCACACGTAATCGATGTTCCTCTGCAACGCCCACGTCTCCGCCCCTCTTCTCGGCAAGCACCACTTCAACCATCCTGAACCGTCCGGCTCATGCATCGAGGTCGGAGAATCGGCCATTTTCGCCTGTCACAACCAAGATCACAAACCAGTCAACCTACATGAAACGACTGTTATGAAAATCGGTTTAGTAGTTTTCTTTTGAGCTGAAGCAGCTACCGTCGTCTGGAGAATTCCGACATCGTAAACCGGAGTCATGTTCGGCTCAAAAAGTCCGAAATTTCTTTCGCTCAATGGTCCGGGCTTCAGATTCTCGTTGAAGAGAGCGAAAATGTAAGCCTCAAAGGTCCTGTTCGGCATGAGGGGGGTACCCAAACCTGAGGTGACGTGATCGATCAGATTTCCATTGTAATCGGAAGCACTTTTGGTGTCAACTCCGAGCTGATCCTGATCACCCTCCGACGGCCACCCTGTTTCAGCTATTACAATATCAACATCCTCGAATCCCAGAAGCTTCATAGCTGAAAAAACAGCATCCAGTTGAGCATCCAACATGTTTGTATACAAAAGCATGGTGTTTTGATCGAAAACGCCAGAATTTGGCCTGAAAAGCGCGTAGTCTAATGTATCGGCAGAGCAGCCGAAAAACGGGTACGGATTTATCATGAAAGGTGAATCAGTGGCTCTTAAAAACGCGAGCAGAGGTTTGAGCACGTGGGTATCGTAACCTTGCCTGAACTTTCCGGTGGAAGGTGGTGCCGAAGTTGACAAAATGCCGAGAGAATGCGGCGTGGATACCTTGATTTGACCGGTCATGGCCAGTTCCACAAGGGCCCTATGGAGATTCTCCATAGCCGGGACTAGGGTGGCTATCAACAATTTGTTGGCAGTGGACAGAACCTCGTTGCCTACTAGAATTCGGATAATGTTCGTTTGGGGGAAGTGGGGTTGGATATTGGTTTGAATCCATTGTTGGGCAGACGTTAGATTGGTGAGGTGGGGGATTTGGTCGTTAGGGACGGTGACTGTGACTGAAATTCCAGTTCCAGCAAAAGCTTGGAGGATATCTGGATTAGCGTCGAAGAGTCGAACTCGGTCGATAATGGTGGATTCAGTGAGAAAGTTGGCAACTGTGGACGGCGGAGGAAGATTGTTTGCCACCGTCCCGTAGTTCACTCCAATTTCTCCATGCGCTCCTGTAATCAACAAAACCATCACCACATTTTCATTTACAGGCCACAACAGAAAATCAGAAAACGAAATGGGTGAGGGTTAGCAGAAGATAGCTGGTGAATGGCTATATACCTTGAAGGAGTGAAAAAGCAAATGCCAAGATGGGAGAAAGAAGGAAGGCAACATCCATGGCTGCTCCTGCTCAGTGTAAGTGTAGGGTTGGTTGGAAGGAAAGTAAGTAGCCATTGAGGGAGAAGAAAGCTTGAGATGAGATGCTTTGCTTAGAGGATGCGGCCTGGGGGAGTGCCACTAGGTTCCAAGTTTTGTTCTGTCCGACTTTTTATCTTTTTCTTCTCTGCTTTGTTTTCATTCATTTCCTTCATTTCCTGCGTTGGGTAATAAAAAAACAATCATGGGTATGCAGCTAATAAAGTAAAAGAAGAAGATTTATCAAAGGAAAAAGCTCAAAATCCATAATTCCCTCGATTCAAATTAAGGCATCTAAGAGAAAGATGCTGTTATATCTTGCCTTCCTCCATGTCATAAGCTCAAAACGCCAGCCAGCTCTCTCTCTCTCTCTCTCTCTCTAGGATTTGTTGGTCGAGATTATGAGGAGGATAAGGAAAAGGGTGCTGTTAGACCAACCTAAAACACACAATCATAAAGTAGACAACGCTGATAATTAATACAAGGGTAGCAATCAGAAAGAGAAAGGGGACTTATCTGGGCATGGAAGCAGAGGAAGCAAAGCACATAAAAAAAGGAAGATGAGCGTGAACCCTCCATTCTAACACTGCTTGCTCGAATGAGCATCTCAGGAAACAGCAACAAATCTTCATAAACTATAAAGATTTCCAGACCTCCTACTACTGGTGTTTGGAATACTCATTTGAGCAAGAAATGTTACAAAGTGGATGATCTCTCTCTCTCTCTCTCTCTCTCTCTCTCTCTCTCTCTCTCTCTCTCTGCGTAAAGTACAAAAACTGGTATGAGCTTCAGAAAACAGAGGGTGGTATAAATAAATGGAGAAAGCAGAAACGAGTTTTGTTCGTTGGAGGGCAAATCCCAATCCCAATCCCAATCCCAATCCCAATCATGGAAACTGGAGAGAGGGCATCTCGAATAAATCCAAGAGACGAGATAGGAGGGATGGTTGATAGATTTGAAAGTCTGTTCAGATGGATGGTAGAAAACAGAGCATGAATTTTAGGTGTTGAACATTAAACGTTTGAAACTTGGAATGGCAGCTAAGCTTACGATACTTCCAAATCCAAGAACAACCCACCAATATTCAATCATTTAACCATTGATTGATCAGCGTAACAAAGTTAGACCAGTGGTTAGCTAAGCTCAGGGATGTGGGCAAAAGAGGGTTCCCATTTTTAATGCTTCAACAACCATTTTGTCAATCTTGTGGTACACCAAACTACAGAAGGGAAAGAAACTTGCCATTTGCTTGTTAAGTTAAAGGCTTTTGATAGAGCGTTCATAACATAATCTTTCAACTGAATACAGGGATCAAAAAACACAACTGCACAGGACAGTTCTTATTACATACGCTTTCTTTTTCCCTATCTAATGCAAGGCTATGATGACATTCTTTTGGACGCTGGAGGCAGGAAATGAGCTTATTTTGCTCATCAATACAGAGAGTAGACAGGCAATACTATCTTTTCATATTGACAATGGAGCCGAATAATCGCCGCCCCGTTCATTAAATGAAAAAAATGAATGACCACTATTTCTTAGTTCTAGACTACATCGCAACACCACCTGCATTGTGAAGACGATACTTGAAATCACTCTCGCGCAGGCTGTGATGTGATAAATAGGTAAGCACAGCTCTGTTAGAAATCCTACAGTTGTATTGTTAAAACCGAATGGGAGAAAGCTAACCTCGATGGCCTTGGTCATCCAATGCGTGTAAATACCACCAAGCTTCTTTGGCTTGGCTTTCAGTTGCACCGAGTCTCAAGACTGCACCAGTCGGAGGTGCCCACACTAAATAAAAAAACCTTTCAAAAAATGGTCAATTGTAGGATTGATGGCACTCCAAATGGCCTGTTCTGGCAAAACAAGCTCCATCCAAGAGAAGGCAATTCACACAATTGCTTCTAATTTGTCCCAAATCATTGGCAGGAATTTCAAATGGGTGCTGGTAATCCATAACTGTGATATGATCTTATGCGACCGTCCCAACCGGCAGTCACAATAACTAGACCCCATGTGTGGGACCCAGAAGTGTTATGGCAAGACTCCTCGAGAAACTTGTATTGAGATTTATGCATCCTTGACGTCTTTACCGAAGTAGGAAGCTTCTCTTCGGGCCAAGTAGCAGACCCTTTAGGCAAAGACTCTAGAAAGAATTCCTGGTTCAGTGAGAAACATGGGGATGAAGAGAAAGGGAGAAGCTCTGGTAAACTCTTGTCCAAGCCACAAAATTGCCTTCCACTGTTTGAATTATGGCATCCAAAACCACTCCAAGGTATTGCAATGGAAGCATTGGTGGAGAAGTGTTCATAACTTTTTCTAGTTTGAGATAAAGCACTGTCATTTTGGTCCCCACAGTTCCATACATAGACATTAGAATCCCCACAAGCTGAGATAATATATTTACCATCCGGCGTAAAAGATGCAGCAATATTGTTTCCAGCAATTCGAATTCCTGATTAGTGGAGCAAAAATAAATAAATAAAAAAATTTACAAGCCAGCGGCATATCAAATTGGCGTCAAGAACAGAGCATCATTCTCAAGTTTATACAATGAACGGAATGATAATTTATATATCACCATCCAGAAAATTAGATGAATTACGAGAAACCAGTTCGGGTATTAAAGAATAGAGACAAGAATTCAGACGCATACCCTTGTATTTACCAACCACCTTAGGACCATGAAGAATTCTGATTCTCGAATCAGCAGAGCTCACCATTACCATGCTTGAATCTTGAGGAAGAAACTGAAGGAAAAGTTTCGAAAATCAGCAGGACTTCGAGTCTCACATGAGAGGAAATATAAAAGCAAAAAAGATGTAGAAACTGTAAGCACCAACAAGAATAACATGAACTATCACCTACCTGAAAGCTTGTTATCTTCTTACACACTGTCTTCTTCTTGCTGTGTAAGCATATCTGATCTTCCAATTGCAGATGATTTTCTGACACAAATTTAGTTGAAAAGTTTAGGTGATAATAGAATGGCTCATTTAAGGCCTGCTGTCATCAAGAATTACCCAAAAAATCAACACTTTTTTTCTCTCATAGAAGATCTATAGTCTACCCATAATCATCCAACAACTTCATTTCTCTAACATTTACATGAACAGAAGAACATTACATCATATACTACCCTGAAAAGGCTATTTTTCTACTTGTACCTGCTTTCATCTCTGTGGAAGTAAAAGTGACTATCATTTTACACCAAAACTCATCTCTGTGGAAGTAAAAGTGACTCTATCATTTTACACCAAAACTAATTACTTCACTCGACTAATTATAGGCCCGGAAAATGAAAAAACAAAGATCATAAACTGAGATCGTCTGTGACGACCACATCATAAAAAATACTAAGTTTTCTCAAGAATCCAGTTTCTTGACACATTTTAGCATACAAAAATGTAAATCTAAATCAATCGATGACATCACAAGTATAATAATTGCAGATAAATTAAGGATAAAGAGCAGATCAATGAAAGATTCAATGGGATTTAAAGGATGAGAAGATAGCAAGGTACAAATGCATACTTTAGACATACCTGATATATTATAAAAGCGGCAGCTTCCATCAAGTGATCCGACAACACTTCCCTGAATGAGAAACAAAGAGATTTCTCATATAATTACTGTCTAATCTGACTTCCTCCTTCATTAAGGATTGGAAGAAAATGAGCTAAAAAAATCTCAAACCTGTCCATCAGGGCGAAAACACACTGCAGTGACTATTTCTCTAATGTCAGTCCAATCAACAACTTGAGAACAAGAGATTCCCCAGATCCGTACTTTTCCATCTATTGATCCACTGATGAAGTAATTTTCATCCACGGGATTAAAGTGCACGCATGTCACTGTGGAAAATGAACCACGATTAAAAGAAAAATCCATCGTTTTGAACTTACAAGACATAGAAATTAAAATAAAGAACATGGTTCATAATCGACTATTAATGATACTCGTACTGGTTTGGAGACGTAAGAAAGCAAATGGAGCACACCGTAATTGCTATGTGAAAACACTTTGAGGCAATCTTCCCTTCCGACTTGCCAAAGGCGAACTGTTTTGTCAACTGATGATGAAAGGAGATACTGCGTCAAATAAGTACATAATCAAACACACGTAGTGGCTTCAAGATTGTTTAAAAAAATATCAATTGTATGCCATCAGGAGATAGTAAAACTGACATTGTTCTGTGACCACGAGAGATCCAAAATCTCACAACTGTGACCATGGAATTCGTGTAACGGTTTCTCCAATATTCTAAAGATTTTGGGTGGGAAAATGACACAAGCTGATTCTGATGTTTTCTTCAAACTTGTTGAATCACAAAGTTTTTCTTTGTCCACAAGCAGAGGTTTCAATTCAGAGAGTTGATTCACAGAAAAGTAAATGCACGATTGATCTAATTCCGGAATATCACTTTCATTGGACCTCTGGTCCTCGATCACTTGCCAAATTTTCACAATCCTGTCTTCACCCCCACTGGCCAGGTACTGCCCATCCAGACTGAATTTCATGGTCAATATTGCACCTTCATGTGCCTGAATATCATGACCCATATAGACAGCAGAAAGTTCCCTCAGTTGCTTCCTGCATTGCCGAACCTTAACTCTCTGAATTCTAAGCTGCCGAACTGCATCATCATCGCCATCATCATCTGACATGAATTTAAGTCCTTTGCCTTGGTTATCAAAAATACATGTCATAGAGCGTAATCTCCTCAGCCAACTCTTATCGACTCTTCTAACCATGCACTTGAAGCGCCTTTGATTTCCACTTTCCGCTTCCTTCTGGTTATGGGACGATTGAGATGAACAACTGCTTGAATACTCTTCGGCTATTCCCAACTGGACTGAGCTGCCATCTTCATTCACCATCCCAAACCCCCTGGCTGCCCCTGTCCTACCCGGATTACAAACTTTTGTTTCGTCGCTGCTTACAAAATTCAAATTTGATCCCAATTTCTCTGAAAATCCACGGCTATCACTAGGGTAACATGACATTGATGAACGGCTCAAATAAAATCTATCTTCGAAAGCTGAAATTCCGACCATAGACCCTTCATTTTCCCTGATTGTACTCGCTTCTCCATCACTCAAATCCCTCCAACCAACTACAGAATTATCGAGGGAAATCCCATCCAAACTTAGTCCCATCATTCTCAAAAACTTTGTCCGGCGCTCTTTAACACTGAGAGGGCTTCGCTTCCATACATCATACACAAAACTACCCTCAACGGCAGCGCTAAAACCAAAATTAGAATTTTGAACCTCAAAACTATCCCTATTCGCTACAGAAGACGACGCAATATCCTCTTGGGCATCAAAAAATCGAGATTCTTCGTCGTCGCTGAAGCTATCCATGACGTAATTGAGTTCAACCCATGAAACCCACTTCAAAGAGGCACCATTTTATGCCCTAGGCATTAAACAGGAGATTAAAAATCCTTGCAGGCAAATATACTAGGAAAACAAATAAAAAAGGAAAAAGAAGGCCAAGATCAGTAATAGAAAAGATTTGCAAAAGCAATCAACAGAGAAAACGAGGATAAAATAACAAAATTAAAAGATCCAACATAGATCCCAATTCAAACCCATTGAACTTGGTCATCCAGGCAACAGAAATCTCAATTTTTTTTTTATGGTAGACCAGAAGCAACGCAGAAGGAAAAAAAAAATTGTAATCCAAAAAGAAATCATTCGGTCCAGATTAAGAGACCTTACCAGTTCTAATCTAACGAAGTTTACTCCAGCACCCATTAAACGGAATTCGAAGACGGTAGAATTATTGGCTAGGAAAGAGAGGAAAAAAACAAATCTTTGCTGCAATGTATGAAAGAGGCTTACATGGGTTCGTATGTTAGAGATTTTCTCGAAGCTCAGGTCGATAGGAAAGATCGAAGCATTCATGAAAATTCAGAGCTCCCTTGGGACCTTCCCTCTCGCTTCTCTCTCTCTCTCTCTGGCTCTGTCTAGGAAGCATTACAAGAAGCCAAGGGCAGGCGTTATAGAAATAAACAATTAAATACGGCGTGAAACTAATAAAAAAATCCTCGATATCCGCAAATGCATGAAACCATATTTACAATTTTTACTGCGGTTTTCTCTCTTCCTTCAAACGACATAACCCTCCTCTTCTCTCCTCCTCAAAGTTTCAATTTTTTTTAAGCGATTGCGATGCTGTACTGTAGGTGCAGTGGTCTCTATCAAAAAATGGACGTGATGATTGACGTTCTTACATAATTCCTTTTGATTATATTTATGGTTTGGCTGCCATCTTTTTCGTGATTGCTAATTGAATGCATATCCTAACACGATTAACGCGAAATCTCTTTTCAGGATTTGCGTCCAAAGATGTAATTAAGGCGCCATTAATAGGAGGGATTGCGTAAGAAAATAAAGTTAAATAATACTTAATGATACAAAAAGTGGGTCGAATTTCCTAATTCTTCTCCGACCCACCCTGTAAACTGAGTGGATCCTGCAGACACAGTGCCGGTCCGATGGCATGAGTCAACGGTCAAAAAAAGACCATGGTGGACTTGGTCAACACTGAAACAACAACGTAAGCGTCGACATCCCAAACGAAAAAACATAGGGGTTGGGTCGTCGGCGGATGCTGCGTATGATTTGTAATCCAAGGATTACGTCCAAATCTTAATCCACGTGGAGTCAACAATAGACTAGGACGTGGAATTATTATAAGATTGCATTGCTCCAATAATTGATTGCTTCCAAATGATGCTCTGTTAGTCTCTTCTCCTTACAGAGACCTTAATAATATAATTCAGTGAATAAAGATGATGTAAAAAGTCTCAAAAGTCATGGTGGATCTTGCTCACGTTTAACCCACCAAACTAGGCCTAACCTCGCACACCAGTAGAGTCCTACCCATAAATTATAACTCAGAGCCTGTCGTGGACAGATAGAGCTTGCTCAAGCATTTGAATGGGAAGAAATGGTGGGATGACAGAGGACGAAGGATGAGCAGTGAAGTGAAAAGGGTGGAATGGTGTTATTGAGTTTGCAACACACATAAATAAATAAATAAAAAGGAGAAAATTATTATTAATAGGAAAAAGGGCATCCGACAAAACAAACAGCAACCAATGACCCCTTGCACGCACTTACTAATAATGATAAAATCATGTGGTGTTCAATGCTCCAAATCATTCTCTAGACATGCCATGCTCACCCAAGATCTTGGCCTTCATTTTTTTATCCCAACTCTCGATTCTAACTTCGGTCAATATTCTAGAGAGAGAGAGAGAGAGAGAGAGAGAGAGGGGGGGGGGGGGGAATAAGGATCACAAGTTACAAGAGCACGTTATTGTACATAATCTTGATTGATTGATTGATTGACGAGATTAATGTGTCTTTTGTAAGATTATTGGCGTGGAGGCCATGGATATTAATGATTAAGGTCAGGAGCCCTTACCAAGTCTCCATTGAACTGTAATGGTGTCTGTTTTATGGGACAAACTAGAGACGGGTGGTGGCGTGGGAGTGTGGACAGCCTTCCACCAAACAAGCTGGTGGGTCTGTTGATGCCTCTATTGCTCTGCACACACGCCCGGTGTTAATTTGATACACATCCACTGTATCACTCTCTCACATCAACCCCAAAGCTTGAATCTTGCATGCAATTGTAAAGCAAAAGTTTGTCAAGGTGTTGAAGAAATAGAATACCAAACAGTTCAAATAATTTGGGTACAGAAGCCAGAAAGGAAAGAGGGGGCTCCCTGGCCGCTGCTGGCTTGCCAGCGCCGGCTCATTGGGATCTGAGTCCTGCTAATGAAGGGTCTCCACCTACCGTAGGCATAGGCAGGCAGTTACATCTTGCATGGACCTTGTAATGCCCTGCTTAAGTACACATTTTTCACTGCGTGGGACCACCATTCTGATTTCTGATCGGTGATCCAAGATCAGATGGCAGTGCAGAGAGAGAGAGGGAGGCATATTTTTCAGCAGTAGCAACCGAAACAAAGAGGGAGTGGGGCTATTACCTGTGGATTGTGGGGGTGCTTCTGATCCAAATCAGAAACTTCTCCCTCCCTTCCTTCTCTCTTCCAACGGCCCTCCCCTTTGGAGAGTCACAGTGCTACTGCAAATTAGCCCTCTAATTCTGGACCACCCTACACACTACACACTGCAGCCGATTCACACGCTGCTCATCATCATTGTTTGATCCACTCATCATCATCATCACTCTTCTCTACCCACCTTTGTACTGCATATCACCATTCTCATAAAATCATACCTCTCCTTTTTCATTCTGGAGAAGGAGAATCAATGTCTCTTTTCTTTCTGTTTCTCTTAAATGCCTATGCCCGTCTCTTCACCAGGCGTATTGCACGACTCAACCTTATTTACAAGGTTTGAAGTCATTCTCTCTGCTTCTATCCACCGAAAAATTAAAAAAGAAGAGATTTTCTCTGACCACAGTGCTGAAGAAATTGTGCAATTTCACCAGCCCCGCCCCTCGATGTCGGACTGTCCAAGCCTGGACCATCCTGAAATATCTAGATTAGTGGTCCAAAAGCAAAAAGGCCATATCCATTCTACGTTGCCCATTGATAATGAGCCTTACAAGTTACATCCCCCACTCCCCACGACTGTAAATAAATGAGGAACTGAATCCTTCAACAGCTTCAAATGGTAAAACAAATTTAGCTTCACTGAAACAATTCACTATTTGAAAGGATGTAGCCTCCGACGGAGCCTACATCTTTCTCTAGGCCTAGGGGTTGACCTTTAATGGAATATACAAGCATCCATCCACTCATCATACATAACATGTAAACAAAGACATGGATTTTTCAGATTATTTTTCTGTTTTTTTAATTCTTTGCAAGCCTTGTGAATTGCACCATGTACAACCATCCATCTAATCATAAAACATATGCTACTGGGCTTTCAGAACTAGCAAAATAATCACCATCAGTTATAAAATTAAGCAGTGAATGTGCAGCTTCTTTCTATGAGATTAATCTTCAACATAAAAAAAGAATCGGCTAGACGAAGTGCTCAGTGGGGTATTCATGCTCATACCCGTTGTAGTCATAATACAATCTCTCTCCCTTTGCTATGTCTCTATTTGCAATCAGTAAAACCCTGCACTCACCATCCACATTGTACCTCACACACTTGAGATTTTGCTTCTTTTTACCGTTCCTGCACCAACAAGAAACAATGCCTTTCATCATTACCAATTCAATCATTGACAGAATGGATTATGCAGCATCTGGTAAAAATTAACCAGGGAATTATTTAATCCAGGTGGCTACTATAAGGACTTCATGTTTTGAAGAGTTTTAATGGATATGACAGACACTTTCCATGTGAGAAAAAAGTTTGAATTTTGTGACTTGTATCATAAGCAGTTTTCATTCAGCAAACGCACCATGTGACAAGAGAGAGTAATCCTTCACCTAGTGGAACATTGACATTGTAAAGGACAATTATTTTATGGCCCTTTCACCTATTAATATTCCTAGCAGCCTTAATATCATGTGGCTTACATAAATTTCATGCCAGACATTTGTCGATAAAAAAATAGAGATGGCCTAATGAAGAAAGATAATGGTAAGAGCTTACGGTGTATGATTGTTGATGCCGTTAATGAATCGAGCAATGTTACTGCGCTTATCAGGACAAATTACTAGTCTTTCTGAAGGATCGGAAGCACAAAGTAGCGTCATCATGCTATCACCATCATCGTTTTCACGGTTCTTCAAGTAATCAACATCTCCAGTATATTCAGTAATTATTGTTAAATCCTTTATAAATCTATCTGCCTCGACTGTGAACCTTTGATATTTGTGAAAATCAAATTAAGGGGAGTGATAAAAATATAAGTTTTGAGGGGGAAAATTTCGAAAACTGCAAATGCTAACCCTTCTTGAGGATCAAAAACAACCATAAGGGGAGGCCATTCCCCTCTCTCCATCATTCTTCTGCACAGCTCGAATGTTTCAGTGTCCTCTTTTGAGAGTACCTGACATAAAGACGTGCAAATTTTTTCTAACATACATTAGAAAAGTTTCTCCTCTAAACATTGATTAACGTTTAACATTTTTGCATTTGATTTGCTAGTCTCTCGCTACCAAATACTAATTTGGTCATTTATAGTTCAAAGAGCTTTATACTTCAATTCTCACGACCAATAAAGGGTAATCTCAGTTTTTTATCAAATGCTTAGAATAATCCTGAACATTGAGTGACTAGTTGGGCAGGTTCGGAATGAACTTAAAGTAATTTTTTTCATTCATAGTTTTTAAGTTACCTGCATTCCTTCTTGCTCCAAATTCGCACAATTAGCTGACCTCCGTGCCATGCCAGGAATGTAAGTAAGCTCGTTACTAAACTCCGCTTTGGTAGCCATCAACGCTGAGGCCAGTGATGCCATTTGTTCTAGCCTTCGGGTTGGATCCTCACTTGGGTTAAATGCAAGAAGTTTTCGTTTCTTTTTCGCTAGTACTAAGCTACTTGTACGTTTCCGCTTCTTTTTGCTATCTAAAAAGCCAAAGAAACAACATTAAACATTTCGTCCATCTTAAATGCGCACACAAAAAAAAAAAACAACTGGAAAAATATATTTATTGTATTTACCTTCCTTTGCTATGTTGATGGAACATGCATTCCTTTGGATGCGAAAGAAATCAACAATTTTGGTTTGAATGAGTGGGAAATCTGAAAATACCAAATGAACATTGGATTACCATGAAGAAACTGTTTAAATCAAACTGAATACGCCCCAACAAGTATTACAGAGGATAGAAGCGCAGTCTCAACAGGGGAAAATTTTTTTTTTTTTAGAAATTTATCATGATATTACGCTTTCTCGACAACCAATAAGAACTACATCGAAAAGAAATGAGAAGTTTCCTAGCACCAAAAATGGAAATTTCAACAAATCAATGCCAAAAGCTAGCTAAAATGTTAATCAACAATGGGGCCCAGGTTAAAGTTTACCTATGTCCTTGGCTCAAGAACAATCAGTTAAAACATCACTGAGACTGAAATAAAGAAAGGTGGATTGAAATTTGAAGAAAATTCGAATCAAACAGGAGTAAAGAAACAGTAAGCGAAGCAAAATAATTTTAGCGATCCAACATTGAGGTGAGAGGGAAAAGGTAAAGAAAACAAAAGAGAAAGAGAAACATACGAACGAGCTGCTTGTTGTTGGAGCAGGAGGGACAAAACCAAGAGCCTTTAGGAACAGCAACGAGGATGGGTCTAAGACAAAAGAGGTGGTATCCTCCGTCGCATTTGTCGCAGAGAAGAAGCTCACCAGGACTCTCACCAGAACCACAGACCTCACACAAAACGTCGGCGTATTCATCAGAATGAGAGCGAGAGTGAGGCTTAGGTGCCTGGGTTCTGCGTCTGAACGCCATTTTCATTTCTGAAACAGTGGCTCAGCGGAGAAGAAATCTATGCTGGGAGAGAGAGAGGGGCCATTTGCTTGATTAAGAAGACCGCGCTTTTGGCGCGTGAACTGAGTTTTGGCGGGAAGCCGTTGGGCGGCCTTTTGATTAGGTGCTTTTATGGTTTTATTTGGTTCGGTTTTACATATTTGGTTTAACTCGGTTTGGACTCGGTTCAGGATGTGTTTCAGTAGGTTCTCTCACTCGAGCTCCGTTGCATAGTTTGACTTCTCTTGGTAGCTGAGCTTGTCAGTCATGGAGGTCGGAGGAACCTTAATCTCACTTGATTTTGTTATTAGAGATTTATTTCCGATTCAATTTCTATCCCTACTTCAGTTGCATCAATTTAAAGAACGTTATTTATTTCAAAGTCGAATACATCAATAAAACCGATTTGTAAAGTGTAATTGATGATTTTTTGGTATTGACTCAGTTTGATTAGATTACATTAGGTCTGATTAGAATTTTAAGTTAAGTTTTGATTCGGTTGGATTTAACCCGGTTCGAACTGAACCAAACCGAACCGAACCGAACCGGGTTCCACCCCTATGAAATGATGTTCCCAAACTCAGTGTCGATCATTGAGACTATTTCCTCTTACCACTTAAATCACGGCTACACTTTTGTAATGTCAGACATTGTCATCTCACTCGGAACACATTAGACGTGTCATTAGCCTCCTTAACATCGTACCCAGATTACAACATTGAACGGAAAGCAGTTAACAAATGAATAATGAGATCACCCAGCATGCCTTTTCACCAAATGCAAGGTCGCTCCGTGTCTGTTTGGAAAGCTATCCATTGATAATCCACCCTTGACTAAAAATGAGTACCAGTAGTTTTTTTTTCTGGGTGATGTGATGAGACAGCCGCACGAAACATTCAGTGCAAGTCTAATGACTCGAGCACCCTCCGTGCTTGAATGTGAAGTGCTGTGAGTCGCTGTTCCGGGTCAAGAGTAGAACCAAATTGACTAGCTGCCCATATCAAGGACGCAGATTTCTCACCCAGCAGCCGTCTTATGTCTTCGTGTATGTTTGCAAATGGAGGCCTTTCCCTCCCATTCACATGCCCCAGAAGTAGCAGCAAGAACTCCCCACATTTTAACCTAATCACCAAACAAATCTCTGTCATCACCACACTATATAAATCTCTGTCATCACCAAACAAATCTCTGTCATCACCACACTATATTAACCTATGTAAAGAATGAGGAAAGACCAGTCACCCCATTGACCTTACTCGGAGTTATATAGAAGCTTCCTATAGGCTACAATTCCGTTTCGTTTGGCTCCCTAGAACAATTTTTGTCTTTTCATTTTCACATGTCAAATAGTGATGAAATAATAAGAAAAATGAAAAAGACAAGGTTTACTCACATCCTCAAATAATCTCACAAAGCCCTCAAGTTACTGACCACATATAGTTTCTAGAGGCCTTCAGTGGACTGGATCCTGAGAACTCATAAGCTAACTAGTTGAGCTGGGTCTCAAGGATTAGGTTTGGTCGTATGTTCACACTGGTTATATATAAATATCCATGAAATTGAAGTGAATTTAAACATCACCATTGAAGAGAAATATGCCACGCATGTACTATGTGAACAAAGAAACACTTTCAAGAAACGTAAAAGAGAAAAACCTCAGGTTTTCATCCAATTGTTTGTCCCTTATGAGCACCGCAACTTCCTCGATACCATTGGAGACCTCAAAGTCCTGAAATATGTGATCACACAATCATATGTTACAACTACAGATCGATCACATGGAGGATTTCATCGACTCTTCAAAATCATAGAAACTATAAATTGGGGGATGAGTACACATGATATTCGACAAATAAAAATTTCAAACAAGTATACTTAAATGTATAAACAGCTGAATTTGATTACCGTTTGATTGGTTGAAGAATCCAACATTAGAGAGATTAAAGCATCTAAGCATGCACCTTGCTCAAGCACTCCGCGGGCAGATAGTATATTCATCAAGATCTGCATAAGAAAAATGGGTTACATATTCAAATCCTACGTGATTACTCAAATCCAGTAAAATTGACAAATTACCTCTGCTCTTTTTAGAAACTAGGTTGATGATCCCGCGAACCAAATAGTTTATCAAAGATGGTTAATTATTAAGAAAAAATCACTCAAAGTACAATGCTTTGCTTTTGCAGATGATCTATAATCATCCAAAGAATTCTCTTTCAAGGGCTGTGAGAATTACCGGAATGGCTTTGTGTTGATGGGACAAAACAGCACTCTCTTTATGAAGTAGACAGCAACCTTCTAAAACTCGAAGTGCAAGTGCCACTTCAGCATCTGTTGCAGGACTAGTAATAGTGACAGGTTCAACACCAAAAATATGATCCAAACTTACAACTGTGTCATCATCTGATTCTTTCAAGGAATGTTGAAACAGAACAGGAACCACTATCATAAAATTTAGAAAGAAAAAGGGAAAAACTAAATAAACCTTTGGATCGGGCATTGAAGAAATCAAAGCAACTTGAGAAACATCACAAAAACTGGCTCGACAACAATAAGGATCTGCTTCTTAAATTCCAAATCGAAAATAAAAAAGTGGGAAACCTTGAAGATCGGGGATGGACTGGGTATGGGAAAATACGTCGATGGTGGAATCAGAGTCGGCAACGGAACGAAGTGATTTAAGGAGGCTGCGAAGGCCACGGACTCGGAGGAAGGAGAACTCGGCACAGGCGTCTCTAAGACCGGTTCGGAGAGCGAGAGTGACCTCGCGGTAGAGCCTATGGCGGTTGAGTGAGGTGACAAGGTCCCCGACGGGCGTTGAAGCATCATCATTTGGATCCTCCGTCGACGCCGATACCCCCTCGCTCCATAGCGCCTTCTTCAGCTGCATCGCGCACGTGACACACATTCTCTCTCTCTATCTGCTAATAATATCTCCAACTTAATTAATTATTAAAAAATTAAAGGGAACTACGTCGTTTGCATCCATTGCACGTGATGCAGGGGTGCACTGATAGTAGATCCAAACCGAACCGATATATGTCGGTTCTATTAATTTTACAACTGCAACCGAAACCATAATTTTACATGACAGAAACTGATAGATTTCAGTTCTACTCATGATATAAAATAGGAAAATTACCACTTTAAACTTTAAAGTATAGATTTTTTTTAAGTCAAACCTTAAACTATCAACCCTGACATTTCAAACATTAAACTATAAAAAACTTAACAAAATAAATTTTGGCGAACGTCTGTTCACCGTCTGTTCTTAGTTTTTTTCGTAGAACAGACACACTCGTGAATAGTGAACGTGCGCACGTTACTTGTTCACTCTATTTTTTGCCGTAGAACGGACTCACTCGTGAACAGTGAACGTCCGTTCCTTCTTCGTTTTATAAATTAATTTTAAAAAAATAATAAACAATGTTGGATTTAATGGAAAATTTTATTATATGTTTACTATATTATAAGAAGATAATATGAAAATGTTCATGATTTTATAACGCTTGTATAATTTATTATAATTTTTTTACGTATGTACTATAAAATAATTCACTAAAATTACAATATGTTTTATAAAATAATTCACTAAAATTACAATAAATTTTACAAATGTTAGAAAATTACGAAAATTTTCCGATTAT
Organism: Begonia masoniana; assembly: GCA_022432975.1. Lineage (NCBI taxonomy): Eukaryota > Viridiplantae > Streptophyta > Magnoliopsida > Cucurbitales > Begoniaceae > Begonia > Begonia masoniana. Next base: position 9,584,526 of record CM039509.1, read on the forward strand.
CTTCTCATGATGTGGTGAACATGTGGTATAATTTTTAAGTAAATCCAATATCGTTTAGTATTTTTTTTAAAATTAATTTATAAAACGAAAAAGAAACGTACATTCATTGTTCACGAGTGCATCCGTTCTACTGCAAAAAAATGGAGTGAACAGTGAACAAGCGTTTGTTCACTGTTCACGAGTGCGTCCGTTCTACTATAAAAAATTGATTAAACAAGTAACATGCGCACGTTCACTGTTCACGAATGCATCCGTTCTACGGCAAAATATGGAGTGAACAAGTAACGTGCGCACGTTCACTGTTCACGAGTACGTCCGTTCTACGACAAAAAATGAGAATGGACGATGAACGGACGTCCGCTGGGGTTTGTTTTGTTAGGTTTTTAATAATTTAAAGTTTGGAACATTAGGGTTGATATTTTAAGGTTTGACTTAAAAAAAAATCTATACTTTAAGGTTTAAAATTGTAACACTCGATTCTTTACGGGATTTTGTAAATTATTTATATAATGGCATTTTTGTAATTATGTCAAATTAAGTCGGTTTCGTGAAAAGAAAGCGTTATTATAATCCTAATAATTAATATGAAAATTTTGAGAATTTTAGGAGTCGTAACGCAAATTTTACGAGAATTACGTTTCTCGTAATATAAAAGATATTTTAGTAAAAATAATAAACGAGGTCCGATTTGCGAACGGTCAGTTTTAATAAAGCCCTGATGATAAGTTGGAGTTATTGGTGGAATAAGGAAATTTGGAAAAACCAAATCGTTAGACGAAGAACGAAACAAAGAACGAAATAAATAGAAAATCAAATGAAGGGCAAAATGGTAATTTTCCAAGTCAAAATTTAATTAAAATCACAAATCTTCTTCTTCTCCAGCATTCCACGCGAAACTCTCTATGTGATTTTCCTCCAGGCGACTTGTCATCGCCTTCCTTACGGCGTTCTCACTCCGACGATCGAGCTCTCCACCAATCGACTTCCATTCTTCACGATTCCTCCTCCTATCAACGCTCTAGGTAAGGTTCTATAGTTTTCGGACGTTAGACTTTGGTTTTCGAGAGTTAAAAGGGTTTCGTTTAGGGTTTTTGCGAAATAGTCGAGTTAAACTAGAACTGACTAGGGTTGCCCTATTTACGACTTTGGTGAACGTATTAATGGGCATTGAAGGTAGTTAGACGAATTAATGGCCATTAATGTGAGTTTTGGGTTGTTGGAAAACTTGAAAATCTCCATTAATGGAGGTTTCGGTAAGTTAAGCGTGAAATGCTCGATAAGATACCTCAACAAGTTGAATTAGAGTTTTAGGAAATTTCTTTAGTTAAGGTTTCGTTAATTTGAACGTTAATGGTTTAAACTCGTTTTAACGACAATGTTGTGTAATTGCCTTAGGTGAACAAAGCTCGTGGACGGAGCTCGGATTTCAACGGACACGAGGTAAGTTCTCGTAACTTACTTTGGCCGATTGACCTACACCGTACGTCGAAGTCACGTCGATGATCATTGGAGTCTTGATTGTTTAAATGTTTTGGTTGGGTAGTTAGGATTAGTTCTTTTATAGAATATGCTTTTATTGTCTCGATGATACGTATGATGTATGTCTACTTTAAGCACTTAATTGTTCATGCATCATGGTTTTCGTTTATGCATAGAAAATGAATTTCCGCACTATGTTTTCATGAAAAGAGATGTGGCCTGAAAGGGGGCTATTGATCTATTGTGTAGGCCAAAAAGGGGTCCTGTCACAATACCATCGCCTGTAACGAAATGAATCTACGTAATCTGTTATTTGGTTACGCGAGGTGGGGCTCAGGTACGGCTGTATACGGATGTAAGCGTGTACCCCTCTCCCCCCCCAACAAGTTAGGTGGAGAGGGTTGTCCAATCGCGGGACGTGTCCTCTCCATCTAATAGGCTGAGACCTCGGTGATATTCTGTCTGCGACGTAATGATAAGAAAATATTGCATAATTTTTTAAATTCATTTGCACAACATGCATTTACATTTACGAAACTTGCTGAGCCTTTAGCTCATAGTTGTCTGTATGGTGTAGGTGATTTCGAAGCAAGTGAGGACGACGTTTCTCCACCCGATGTACAGGATGGTTGAAGAAGAACGGCTGTGGTGGTGTGCATGGGCAGTCGATGCGTATCTTGACCCGTGGGGGTAACAATTAGGTATTTTGAGGGTTTTTGGGCATAATGGGCTGATGGTGGATTAGATAGGTTAATTACGCCATTAGATACATTTTAGGTTGTTTGGATCTAGATAATGGATTGATGCTTATAAAATGTTTTGTTAAAACTGTCGTTTGATGAACTGCTAGATTGTTGAATTTTGTAGGGTTTTGTTTGATTTTTAAATGGTTCTACGCAGTTTGTTTTCACGAGATTTTATTATGTTTTGAATGTGGGTCGATGGGATAGTCGTTGTGTAACGACCCGGGGAGGATCGCCACGAAATTCTTGATTTTACATAAAACTTTAATTCATATTTGAACTCTTTTCTCCTTCTCTGTTTTTTGTGTATCTAGCAGACTTAAAGACTTCGACTTATCTGATGGAAAATTAGTCCCTCGTACATGCTTCCAATCGACATACAAGTTGCATGGGTCTGCATGCATCAAAGCTCGCACCATCCGATTTGTATCGTGCACTTCACACAACTCTCTCACCGACGCCCGGTAGAAAACATCTACCGATACGTGCTTCTCACGTGATCTCTTAAACATCATCCGGTAGTGGACATCTACCGATGGACACGTGCAGCTCTCGTGATTCATTAAAACATCTACCGATAGACATGTGAAATTCACGTGTTCATCTAAGACATCTTCCGATAGCTTACAAGCTTTACATCATCCGATCACTAGACGACAAAATAACATTTTCATCATCCGATGACTTATTACACTACATCTGCCGATCGCTAGACTACAAAATAACACTTTCATCATCCGATGGCTTATTACACTACATCTGTCGATCGCTAGACGACAAAATAACACTTTCATCATCCGATGGCTTATTACACTACATCTGCCGATCGCTAGACGACAAATAACACTTTCATCATACACTACATCTGCCGATCGCTAGACGACAAAATAACACTTTCATCATCCGATGGCTTATTACACTACATCTGTCGATCGCTAGACGACAAAATAACACTTTCATCATCCGATGGCTTATTACACTACATCTGCCGATCGCTAGACGACAAAATAACACTTTCATCATCCGATGGCTTATTACACTACATCTGCCGATCGCTAGACGACAAAATAACACTTTCATCATCCGATGGCTTATTACACTACATCTGCCGATCGCTAGACGACAAAATAACACTTTCATCATCCGATGGCTTATTACACTACATCTGCCGATCGCTAGACGACAAAATAACACTTTCATCATCCGATGGCTTATTACACTACATCTGCCGATCGCTAGACGACAAAATAACACTTTCATCATCCGATGGCTTATTACACTACATCTGCCGATCGCTAGACGACAAAATAACACTTTCATCATCCGATGGCTTATTACACTACATCTGCCGATCGCTAGACGACAAAATAACACTTTCATCATCCGATGGCTTATTACACTACATCTGCCGATCGCTAGACGACAAAATAACACTTTCATCATCCGATGGCTTATTACACTACATCTGCCGATCGCTAGACGACAAAATAACACTTTCATCATCCGATGGCTTATTACACTACATCTGCCGATCGCTAGACGACAAAATAACACTTTCATCATCCGATGGCTTATTACACTACATCTGCCGATCGCTAGACGACAAAATAACACTTTCATCATCCGATGGCTTATTACACTACATCTGCCGATCGCTAGACGACAAAATAACACTTTCATCATCCGATGGCTTATTACACTACATCTGCCGATCGCTAGACGACAAAATAACACTTTCATCATCCGATGGCTTATTACACTACATCTGCCGATCGCTAGACGACAAAATAACACTTTCATCATCCGATGGCTTATTACACTACATCTGCCGATCGCTAGACGACAAAATAACACTTTCATCATCCGATGGCTTATTACACTACATCTGCCGATCGCTAGACGACAAAATAACACTTTCATCATCCGATGGCTTATTACACTACATCTGCCGATCGCTAGACGACAAAATAACACTTTCATCATCCGATGGCTTATTACACTACATCTGCCGATCGCTAGACGACAAAATAACACTTTCATCATCCGATGGCTTATTACACTACATCTGCCGATCGCTAGACGACAAAATAACACTTTCATCATCCGATGGCTTATTACACTACATCTGCCGATCGCTAGACGACAAAATAACACTTTCATCATCCGATGGCTTATTACACTACATCTGCCGATCGCTAGACGACAAAATAACACTTTCATCATCCGATGGCTTATTACACTACATCTGCCGATCGCTAGACGACAAAATAACACTTTCATCATCCGATGGCTTATTACACTACATCTGCCGATCGCTAGACGACAAAATAACACTTTCATCATCCGATGGCTTATTACACTACATCTGCCGATCGCTAGACGACAAAATAACACTTTCATCATCCGATGGCTTATTACACTACATCTGCCGATCGCTAGACGACAAAATAACACTTTCATCATCCGATGGCTTATTACACTACATCTGCCGATCGCTAGACGACAAAATAACACTTTCATCATCCGATGGCTTATTACACTACATCTGCCGATCGCTAGACGACAAAATAACACTTTCATCATCCGATGGCTTATTACACTACATCTGCCGATCGCTAGACGACAAAATAACACTTTCATCATCCGATGGCTTATTACACTACATCTGCCGATCGCTAGACGACAAAATAACACTTTCATCATCCGATGGCTTATTACACTACATCTGCCGATCGCTAGACGACAAAATAACACTTTCATCATCCGATGGCTTATTACACTACATCTGCCGATCGCTAGACGACAAAATAACACTTTCATCATCCGATGGCTTATTACACTACATCTGCCGATCGTTCGTCCAACTTTCACATAACACAACTTAGCTAAGAAAGGCTCTTACTGGTATAACAAATTCATTCAGAGTATAAATAGCGGAAGACTTGCATGACATAAATCCTTTAAAAGGAAACATATCCTCATATCAAATCCCAGACTCAAAAGTTAACTCAAACAATACTAACACCATCCTACATAATTCCAGTTCTTATATTCTTACTGACATAAGGGAGCAATAACCAGGGGTCGTAATCGCCTCTCCAGTCCTGCACTGTCACTTTGAGCATCCTCCAGCAACCAAGCTTAGACATCCTCATTGACCTTGAGTTCCTCACCTGAAAACTCGTCACCTACATCATAAGGTTTAAACTATAAGCCTAATGCTTAGTAAGGAATGCAACACTAACATGGATGCATGAATGCATAATTTGGGAAAATCACATGTTCATAAGTCTTTTCTTGTTCATGTCTTTGCTCGTAATCATCATTCATACTCATGGATCATATTCATCATTCGCAGTCATTGATCATAATCATCATTCATAATCATTGGTCTTATGCATCATTCATAGTCATTGATCGTATTCATCATTCATAGTCTTTAATCATATTCTTTGTTTAGGTTGTGTGGATCAAGAGAGGATTTGTGCCGGTAAAGGGGGTTCGACAGTGAGTTTGATCTTGTTCCCTACTGCAGGTCGTATTCATATGTCCTTCTTTGGACTGTGACATACGCCGAACCGCCCCCAACCCTCACTTAATCCACGTTGCATAAATCTTATACATATACATACATATCTTGTTCATGGAAAACACGCGTTAAAACATTTTCTTATGCTTGAGAAATATTCATGATGCATGAACATGAGAGCTTTTAACTCATCAAACTATGACAAGGATCATACCAGAGCAGACAACTTCACATTCACTAACAGGTAACTACATTGTCCATTTCATACCTCGGGTGCAGATTAACAGAGGATTGCGGGCTAGAAATCGGTCGTCGGCGAGGAAGACACTGATAGCAGAGAGCGGGGCTTGGGAGGGAAGAAATCGCCGAGAGTAGGGGAATGTCGGCTACAGTGGGTTGAGTGAAATTAAAACATTTCCTTTTTCTTTATATATCGGTCATCACCCTCCATTATTACAACTTTGCCACCCAACCTAGTTTAAATCTACATGAAATTAATTATTCTTGGTATAAGTCCCAAACTGTAAAGATTAAATATTCATAACCGTTAATACAGTTAGAAAAATCACCTGGCCGTTAACTCGGGTGTTACACGTTGGTTTATGAGTTGATGATTTTGAAAGGTTTTTAGTACATATGTTATGTTGAGGTTTTAGAGGAAAAATGTGGAAGTAAAATTGTGCAGGGGATGAAGAGAAAAGAGGGAGGCAAACTCTCCGGAATTTAGATTCCAGGGAGGTTGCCGAACGATAGCCTAAGAAGGCGATCGCTTGGCAAAAGTGATCGGCACTCTCTGGAAAATCTAGAGAGTGTGGCGATCGATCGCCTAAGGTGAGGGCGATCGATCGCCCCCCCTATTTTTGGTATTGCCGATTGATCGGCGGAAATGGCCGATCGATCGGCCATAATATTTTATGGGCAGTTGCCCTTTTTGTTCTCCAAAACATTGGCCGATAGTTTTTAATTGTTTTATTTCAATTGTTTTAGGTTTTATTTAAGTGGTTTTATAAATAGTTTTCGAACGATTTTAACAATATAGTCTACGATTTAAATCCCGCTCAAATGTTACAAAGTTTACAAAAAAAATAATAATAATAATACGAAATAATAAGGGTGCAGTGTTAGGGTAAAAAAATAAATTTTAAAAATTTATTTTTTATATACATTTGACTTTTACTAATATATCTAAAAATATAACTTGCTCATGTTATAACAATCAATACATAAATTATTGATTTCTAAGTTCAGATAAATTTTTCTTGTAAAATATGAATGCAGTGATTCAAAATATAAATTAGGGTTAAATGCATTTTCTGGATCGAACTATCGACTGAGTGCAAAAAATGGATTGAACTATTTTATCGTGCAAAAACTGGCTCGAAGTTTCGATAATGGACGAAAAATGGCTTTCCGGGTACCCGTATACCCTCCACGGGGAGTGAGTCGGGGAGAACGGGTACCCGTTGTCTGAGAACGGGTACCCGTTTTTCCTCGGGGGCGTTTTAGAGGGTGAAGACCCCCGCGTGCACGTGCGCCTCACGTTCGCGGGGGGTCTTCACCCTCCAAAACGCCCCCGAGGACGAACGGGTACCCGTTCTCAGACAGCGGGTACCCATTCTCCCCGATAATGCTCTTCAGAGGGTGAAGACCCCACGCGATCACCTTGTCAGTGCCCGTGACGGAGAACGGGTACCCGTTCTCCTGATGCGGCAACCTGACACGGGGTCCCTTAGAAAAGGGGCTCGTGTACGACCCACGAATACGCTAGTTTTGTGTTCGGTTGTGTGCTAGTGAATAATACTTGAATAAATGAAGAAAATACTAAAATTAAAGCAAGAAAGAAACAAGGATAATATTAGCAATATGACCGATTAGATATATATATAAATTGTTGTAGAGAAGAAATATGCAAAGAAATGAAAGAAATGATGCAAAGTGAAGACAATAAAAGTAAAGAAATACCCTTAGTGGATCCGAGGAGCGAGCTTACGGGTTAAGCTCCCGGATACACGTTTTCCGTGAAGAAAACGACCACCGTAGGCCGGAGATTTTCGTCCTCGTTTCAACTCCCAAGGGAGAAGATGAGGGAATGATTAAGAGCTAACCTAGCAACCCAAGCTAGGCTAGCAATGGAGGCTAACTCCTCTTGGTTCAAAGAACCAAGGAAAAATCACCAAAGGAATTTGGGAGATTTAGGGAAATAGTAGTATATTGATTTGGCAAAAAAGTTGTCTACAAACACTAATACCATGCATTTATAGAAGTCCTAGGTGATTAGGGCCCTTGGATCAAAAAAGATGGATGACCAAGATCCAGGCAAACAGTCAAACAAGCAACATCCTAGGGAGGAGATGAATGTCATGCCTAAATGGATCATGGAGGGAAATCTTGCCACATCATCATCCATGTTGCCACTAACTTTTGTACTTGCAAATTATACCTTTTTTTGTGGGCTCTTCTTTGGGCCAAGGCTTCCATTGGGCTCCATTTATTGTAGGGCCTTTTCCTTTGAATATTTTGTATGAACTTCCTCCAACCCAAATCCACCACCATACATCTAGTCCTAACCACCAATCTAATGCATGAAATGCAATTATAAAATCATTACAATAAAGGCGAATGTATGCCAATGAGTTTTAAAAATAAAATTACAATTTCAAGGCCCGGGAGACAAATTCCCATAGGGCTGTCATCAAGCTCCGTGTGAATGCTCCCAACGGACGACATGGTAAGGCTTCTCCACATATAAAGCAAGAAATAAAGAAAATGACAATAAATATAAAAGTGAGAGTGGGTGTTATGGTGGAACCGAAATGTAAAGGGGTGATTTGTGTGCAAAGTGAAGACAATAAAAGTAAAGAAATACCCTTAGTGGATCCGAGGAGCGAGCTTACGGGTTAAGCTCCCGGATACACGTTTTCCGTGAAGAAAACGACCACCGTAGGCCGGAGATTTTCGTCCTCGTTTCAACTCCCAAGGGAGAAGATGAGGGAATGATTAAGAGCTAACCTAGCAACCCAAGCTAGGCTAGCAATGGAGGCTAACTCCTCTTGGTTCAAAGAACCAAGGAAAAATCACCAAAGGAATTTGGGAGATTTAGGGAAATAGTAGTATATTGGCAAAAAGTTGTCTACAAACACTAATACCATGCATTTATAGAAGTCCTAGGTGGATTAGGGCCCTTGGATCAAAAAAGATGGATGACCAAGATCAAGGCAAACAAGCACACATCCTAGGGAGGAGATGAATGTCATGCCTAAATGGATCAATGGAGGGAATCTTGCCACATCATCAATCCATGTTGCCACTAACTTTTGTACTTGCAAAATTATACCTTTTTTTGTGGGCTCTTCTTTGGGCCAAGGCTTCCATTGGGCTCCATTTATTGTAGGGCCTTTTCCTTTGAATATTTTGTTGAACTTCCTCCAACCCAAATCCACCACCATACATCTAGTCCTAACCACACAATCTAATGCATGAAATGCAATTATAAAATCATTACAATAAAGGCGAATGTATGCCAATGAGTTTTAAAAATTACAATTTCAAGGCCCGGGAAGACAAATTCCCATAGGGCTGTCATCAAGCTCCGTGTGAATGCTCCAACGGACGACATGGTAAGGCTTCTCCTCATCCTCTTTAGTTGGCTCCCAAGTGAAGTCCATGAGTGAATCAAAACCTGCAAAAAGAGACAAGTCGTCAGAACATTGAACAATTAAATTTTGTGCCCGGGTTTGTGATCTAGTAACGGGCCTACTAGGCACGTCATCCCCTCCGGGTGGCTGAGGATTTGACCTCAAATCCGTTAGCTTAGCCTCCTCTTCTTGTCCCAATTCTCCAATATAAGGGGACAAATCTTGCACGTTGAAGGTGGATGATACCCCATAATCGCCAGGTAACTCCAATTTGTAAGCATTGTTATTTATGCGCTCTAAAACTTTAAAGGGACCTTCAGCTCTAGGTAATAGCTTGGAGCGCCTTTTGGCGGGAAACCGTTCTTTCCTAAGGTGTATCCACACCAAATCTCTAACATTGAAAATTACCTCTTTTCGTCCTTTATTCGCATGCTTCGCATAATTGGCGTTATTCTTCTCAATAGTGTGGCGAACCTTTTCATATAACTTTTTCATTTGCTCTGCTTTATTCGCTCCCGAAGGGTTGATTAGGTCCTGGGTTGGAATAGGAATAAGTGTCAATGGTGTGTTTGGATTAAAACCATATACTACCTCAAAGGGCGTTTGCTGGGTGGTGGAATGAAGGCTTCGGTTGTAACCGAATTCAATTTGGGGTAGTAGTATGTCCCAATTGGTGAGAGTCTTACCCACGACACTTCGTAGAAGGGTACCCAAAGTCCTATTGACCACTTCCGTTTGGCCGTCTGTTTGGGGATGGAAGGATGTGCTAAAACATAGCGTAGTCCCCAACTTCTTCCATAAAGTCTTCCAAAATGTGCTCAAAAATTTGGTATCGCGGTCGGACACAATAGACTGAGGCACACCGTGGAGTCTAACTATCTCCTTGAAGAAGAGATCGGCTATAGCAGCAGAGTCGTCAGTTTTGTTGCAGGCAATAAAATGTGCCATTTTGGAGAATCTATCCACAACCACGAGTATAGAATCCTTATTACGTCCCGTTCGTGGCAACCCTAAAACAAAGTCCATACTAATTTCTACCCAAGGATGTGTTGGAACTGGTAAGGGAAGGTAAAGTCCTTGGGGTAGCACTTTGCTTTTGGCCTTTTTACACACAATGCACTTTTCGATATAATGGTGCACGTCCTTCATCATATGAGGCCAATAGAATTTTTCTTTTAATAATTCTAGGGTCTTCTTTTCTCCAAAATGTCCAGACAATCCTCCTCCATGAGCTTCTTTAATGAGGCATTGTCTTAGACTGCAATGTGGAATACACAATTTTCCACTCCTTAAGAGGAATCCATCCACGAGACTATATCCTCCTTCAGCCTTATTTTGATAAACTTGGTAAGGTAATCCAAAATCTTTATCGGATGCATACAAATTTTTAATCCATTCAAATCCGAAAAATCTAACACTTAGTTCTGTCAAGAGGGTACGTCTTCGAGAGAGAGCATCGGCAACGGGATTATCAGATCCTTTCAGATATTTTAAAATGTAGGGGAATCTTTCCAAAAATTCCACCCATTTTGCGTGACGCTTGTTGAGTTTGTGTTGGCTCTTAATGTGCTTAAGGGATTGGTGGTCGGAGTGAATCACAAACTCCTTTGAAAGTAAGTAATGTTGCCAATGTTCGAGAGCTCTAATCACGGCATAAAACTCTTTGTCATAAGTTGAATAGTTCAAAGCAGCTCCTTTCAATTTTTCACTAAAATACGCAAGAGGTTTACCATCTTGCATCAATACAGCTCCAATGCCAATACCGGAGGCATCACTCTTGATCTCAAAAACCTTATTGAAATCAGGGAGTGCCAAAACGGGGGATTGACAAAGTTTTTCTTTTATCATATCGAAGCTACTCTGGCATGCCGGTGTCCAATTAAAGTCAACTCCTTTCTTAGTGAGGTCCGTAATAGGAGCGACTAAAGAACTGAAGTCTTTAATGAACCTCCTATAAAAAGAAGCTAATCCATGAAAACTACGGACTTCAGTGATGCTATTAGGAGTGGGCCACTCCTTGATGGCTTTAACCTTCTCTTCGTCCGCTTCCAAGCCATCCTTAGAAATGATAAAACCCAAAAAGTAAACTTTCTCTTGCCCAAAGGAGCACTTACTCAAATTCCCAAACAATTTAGTACGACGGAGGGTTTGAAATAACATCCCGAGATGGTTGACATGTTGTGGGAGGTCGCGACTATACACCAAGATGTCATCGAAATACACGACAACAAATTTTCCAAGGAATTCCTTAAGAACATGATGCATTAACCGCATAAAGGTGCTCGGGGCATTTGTAAGACCGAATGGCATAACCATCCATTCAAACAATCCGTATTTTGTTTTGAAGGCGGTCTTCCATTCATCACCCTCTTTCATCCGTATTTGGTGATACCCGTTCTTCAAGTCAACTTTAGAGAAAATTGATGCTCCACTCAATTCGTCCAACATATCTTCTAACCGAGGAATAGGATACCTATACTTAATGGTTATTTGGTTGATAGCTCTACTATCAACACACATTCGCATAGAGCCATACTTTTTAGGTACTAATAGGGTAGGTACAGCGCATGGGCTCATCGACTCTCTTATGTATCCTCTCCCTAATAATTCTTGGACTTGATCTTGTAATTCTTTTGCTTCTTCAGGCCTCATCCTATAGGCCGGTCGATTTGGTAACATAGCACCGGGTTGGAGGTCGATTTGATGTTCTATTCCTCTAATCGGGGGTAACCCGGGCGGTAGTTCTTCAGGAAAAACATCTTGATAGGCCTTAAGTAGGTCTTGTATCGGTTGGGGTATCTCACCTAATTCCATAACACGGTCTCTAAATAAAACAAGAATCACCGTTTTTCCTTTAGTTACTGCAGCTCTCATTCCTTTTTTGGTTAACAAAAGATTGTCTTTAGTCTTTTCCTTCTTCCTAAGCGCATCATCATGAGCAATTTGTTCAGGGGTCATAGGAAGTAATTTGATATTTCTACCTCCGAATTTCAAACTATAGTTGTTGAGGTAACCATCATAATGTACCCTACGGTCGTAGAGCCAAGGTCGTCCTAATAGAAGATGACTCGCTTTCATCGGCACGACATCGCAAGTAACCGAATCCTTATATTTTCCAATAGTAAAATTAATAGTTACTTGTTTGGTCACTTTAATGTCATCTCTATCATCCAACCATCTCAATTTATATGGTTTAGGGTGGTTTGTCGACTCCAATCCAAGCTTGTTAACCATATCTTGGGAAGCTACGTTAACGCAACTTCCACTATCTATAATCACCGAACATACTTTATCTTTGACTGCACATCTACTTTGAAAAATGTTTTCGCGTTGGCAGTCCTCCTCAACATTTTTAGAGACAAGGGATCTTCTAATCACCATTAAAAGTGGTCCGTCTTGAGCAGCACACTCATCCGACTCGTGCTCGCTCTCATCATCAACCTCTTCTCCTACTTCCTTATCGAGGTATTGACCTTCATCGTTCTCACTCTCCCACTCTCCGGTTGACTCCTTGATAACCATCACTCGACGGTTAGAACATTCATTTGCGTAGTGTCCCTTGCCTAAGCACTTGTAGCATTGGACATCACGGGCTCTTAGTCCTTTAGGAGGGTTTGATTGATTTTTGTCCGTAGGAGAGGGTTTGTTTTGGTTGAATGGGGTTTTAGGTGGCCAATTACGGTTAATGGGCCTTTTCTCTTCGTTCTTCCATGGAGGTTTGGGCTTGTCTTGATCTAAGTGCCTAGGTGGAAATTTAGTTGGGAAGTTGGTCTTGCGTTTTCGTTTGAGTTGTCTTTCCACTGTAAGGGCAAGTTGAATGACCATGTCCATGGTTTGTAATTGTTGAACTTCAACCGCGTCTCCAATATCACGGTTCAGACCTCGAATGAATCTCGCGATGAGTTGCTCTTCAGGCTCATCAATAGCACAACGCATATTGAGAGTCTCAAATTCCGTGATAAACTCATCGACCGAGAGAGAATTTTGTTTGAGGTTGTGAAGTTGATGGAAGAGTTCGTGTTTGTAATGTCGGGGAACGAATCTCTTGTGCATTTCGCCTTTCATGGAATTCCAGGTTGAGACGGGGTATCCTAAAATTCGCATTCTTTGGTTTCTAAGGTTGGACCACCATAATGCGGCATGGCCCGTTAGTTCAAGAGAGGCGAGTTGGATTTTGACTCGATCAGAATAGTCGTGACATTCAAAAACTCTCTCTACCTTATCAACCCAATCAAGATATGTGTGTCCGTCACAAGCTCCATTGAAAGGGGGAATTGACATCTTAACATTTCGGAGGTCGTCGTTGTCCCTACGACGATTAGGTCGGTACTCTTCATCATCTCCCGTCCAAATATCATCCTCCGAGTTAAAATGACGTGGTCTCCTTCTTTGGGGTTCATCCCATTCCTCTTCGTCTATGGGTGGTTGAAAAGGTGCTCTACGCCTAGGACGTTCGGGGATAACCCTAGAGGAGGTCTCTTGAGAAGGAACACGTTCATGAAAATCTCTACGAGGAGGGTTATTTAGCATTGTTTGGACTTGTTGGGCAAGGCTATTAACTATGCTTGTTAAGGCATCAATTTGTCCTTGCATGCCTCCTGGTGAGCTAGTTTCTCCTTCGTAACGGATGTGTTCGGGTGGGGGAGTATCCCTAGCTTGATGTGATTCTTGGTGTGGTGATTCACGATTGAGTCCACTACGGTTAGTCATGATTGAGTGGGTAATTAAAAATTAAAATTCTTGTCTAAGTAAATTTTCCCTAGATTTGTGTGATTGTTATCTTCTTAATGTCTTAGACAATTTTAAGCACTAAGGAATAATCTTAACTAAGACAACAATGAAAAATAGGGATCATGCTAATTAGTCCAACAACTTAGTAATTGCAATAAACACTCAATAACACAATCAAGAAATGAACATTTTCATTAAACCATTTTCATCACATATTTTCAAGAAATTTCAATCAAGTTGTCAACTTTAACTAAGGATCACTTAAAGTATATTCATAACAACTAATTAACTCTAAAAACAGCAACTAATAAAATTTAGAATATCATTTAAGTCGAAATAACATGCTGGAATTTAAGTCAAATATAGCAGAATTTTTTTTTTTTTTTTAATCTAATGTCTAGCTCTATTTGCTACGTTAATTCATGCTTTTGCTAAATTCTTTTAAACCACTTTCGTGCACTCATTTAACAGCACATATTAAGCAAGTTAATGAACTAAAACATGAGCAATAACCAGCAAAATATATTAGACAATTTAGAGCTTGACAAAAGAAACAAAATTAAAGCGATAATTTCAACAATACTCCGATTTTTCGATAGCAATAGATCTAAGCCGAGTTGAAACACCAAAATTTCCAGAATATTAATATAAGGATTGGACAATAATCAAGTGCTAAAATAAAGCTCAAATGATAAAAGAGATGCAAGAAAAATCGTGGCTAAAGATAAAGAGAAAACCTTGAAGATTGTGCACAATATATAACCGGTTTTGCAATTTCCTTAGGCCGATTTTTATACTTACTTTTCTACCAAAATTTCAGCAGAGTTTCGGCTTAGATTCAGGGCAAAATAGGGATTATAATGAAGCAAAATAAAAGGGAAGAATCGTGGTAAAGAGAAGAAAACCGAAAAAATAAGGAAAGGAAACTAAGAGATTTGTGAGCTATACCTTGTGCGTTTTCTTGTAGGATTGTCCACCATATTTTTCCATATTAGAACAAGTAATAATATAGCAAAAATAATGGTAGTAAAATATAAAAATAGAATTAGCACAAAATAACTCAAAGTTAGCACAAATATATAGAAGGTTAATGCGGAAATTTAAAAGAGCCGCTATCCCGGTTTTGTGCCAAATTTTGACTATTGTCAAGGCACTAAAACCATAAGGGAAGCCTTGTGGCTCTGATACCACTTGACACGGGGTCCCTTAGAAAAGGGGCTCGTGTACGACCCATGAATACGCTAGTTTTGTGTTCGGTTGTGTGCTAGTGAATAATACTTGAATAAATGAAGAAAATACTAAAATTAAAGCAAGAAAGAAACAAGGATAATATTAGCAATATGACCGATTAGATATATATATAAATTGTTGTAGAGAAGAAATATGCAAAGAAATGAAAAGAAAGAGAAGGCAATAGATATTAGAAGAGGAAAGACAATATAAAGCAAGAAATAAAGAAAATGACAATAAATATAAAAGTGAGAGTGGGTGTTATGGTGGAACCGAAATGTAAAGGGGTGATTTGTGTGCAAAGTGAAGACAATAAAAGTAAAGAAATACCCTTAGTGGATCCGAGGAGCGAGCTTACGGGTTAAGCTCCCGGATACACGTTTTCCGTGAAGAAAACGACCACCGTAGGCCGGGGATTTTCGTTCTCGTTTCAACTCCCAAGGGAGAAGATGAGGGAATGATTAAGAGCTAACCTAGCAACCCAAGCTAGGCTAGCAATGGAGGCTAACTCCTCTTGGTTCAAAGAACCAAGGAAAAATCACCAAAGGAATTTGGGAGATTTAGGGAAATAGTAGTATATTGATTTGGCAAAAAGTTGTCTACAAACACTAATACCATGCATTTATAGAAGTCCTAGGTGGATTAGGGCCCTTGGATCAAAAAAGATGGATGACCAAGATCAAGGCAAACAAGCACACATCCTAGGGAGGAGATGAATGCCATGCCTAAATGGATCAATGGAGGGAATCTTGCCACATCATCAATCCATGTTGCCACTAACTTTTGTACTTGCAAAATTATACCTTTTTTTGTGGGCTCTTCTTTGGGCCAAGGCTTCCATTGGGCTCCATTTATTGTAGGGCCTTTTCCTTTGAATATTTTGTTGAACTTCCTCCAACCCAAATCCACCACCATACATCTAGTCCTAACCACACAATCTAATGCATGAAATGCAATTATAAAATCATTACAATAAAGGCGAATGTATGCCAATGAGTTTTAAAAATAAAAATTACAATTTCAAGGCCCGGGAAGACAAATTCCCATAGGGCTGTCATCAAGCTCCGTGTGAATGCTCCAACGGACGACATGGTAAGGCTTCTCCTCATCCTCTTTAGTTGGCTCCCAAGTGAAGTCCATGAGTGAATCAAAACCTGCAAAAAGAGACAAGTCGTCAGAACATTGAACAATTAAATTTTGTGCCCGGGTTTGTGATCTAGTAACGGGCCTACTAGGCACGTCACAACCCGTCCTCTGTCAGACCCGTTATCAATTATACGCTCGATCACGGGCTTTGCTGTTGACAACGGGTACCCGTTCTGCATCACCGGGTACCCGTTTTCCAGGCCTATTTAAAGGCTCCCTCGCCCTCCTCTTCTCGTACCACCCCCTCACTCTTCTATTCTCTTCTCTTCTCCATCACTCTTCTCAAATGAGTTTCTATTTAGGAAAAAAATATAGTTGTATGCAGGTAATTAAAGGCGACATAAGGGAATATTCGTTGCAAAATGATTATAGCATCAAATTCCATCAATGCGACAAACGACGACTCACGGCTAAATGCGCAGAAGGTTGTGCATGGCGACTGCATGCGTCGCGGATGCAAGACGAGCAAGTCGTTGAAATAAAGAGTTTTATCGATTCTCACAACTGTGCGAGGGTAGTTGAGAATCTAATAATTGACCGTCAATAATTATGACGCAAGTGAATTTTGTAATTATTTTAATTTATGTAATGTCAAAAATTTCAAAATAAATTGTTTAAAATCTAATACCATAATTGTCACGTCCCTCTAACTTTTGGTCGACATTTTAAAGTTTCGGTCTGCCGGTAATTAAATGAAAAAAAAAAGAAAAAAAAAGAAAAAAAAAAGCACGGTCTTAACTGAGAACGGGTGGCCGCGTACAGAGAACGGGTACCCGTTCCCGTTAGGGGGCACATGCTCCTCACGTGCGAGCAGGCTATTCAACGAAAATTTGATACTCAAACAACGGGTACCCGTTTTTCTTCATGCGGGTACCCGTTGTTTGAATGTTCATCAGACGGGTACCCGCATTCAAACAACGGGTACCCTGTGTCACGAATGCGGGGGGTGTTCACCCTCTAACGGGTACCCGTTCTGCGATAGTATATCGTCGACCGAGGCTCATTTGGACGATTTTCACGCCGAAACCCGAATTTTCTCTCTGCGAAATCTTCAGAATCCAACGTTGTGCTGCCAAAATCGTCCAAATCTGATCCAAAACCACCCAAATCGGAGCACCAAATCTTAAACCTTGCACCCAAGCCCTAAACCGAGCCCCCAATCCCTAAACCGAGCCAAATCCGAACCGTTCTTTGCCATATTTCACGATTTTCGCACTGAAAATCCTCATTTCGTGAGGTTATTTAGGCGACAAACCAGAAAAACTCGAATCTCCGACCCCGGACAGATTTGAAAAATCCGAAAATGCCGAGAACGTTTATTGGTCGAAAAGGTCCACGACGGAATGAACTAGATGAAACATCAAATCCGTCGACAGAGGAAGAGCGGCAACCGCCCCCGGGCCGTTATTCGATAGAGTTTCGAAGTCGGGCGTCAAAGGAGCAATACGACCAAGATATGGGGATTCGCTCCATTTTTTACGGGAAGACTGCCAACTTCAGAGGTTGGGAGGGTTTCGGGATCCAGGAGATGTTTGACGCCATCTCTTTGCACGGTGTGTACGACATGAGGGGCGACAGCTGTGACAGAGTTGTTCGCCTGTTTTATGCGAACATGCATAGTGCCGGGAATACAGGTCATTTGAGGACGTATCTCTTCGGTTCAGACGTCGCCGTAAATGCACAAATCATCAATGAGCTGCTCGGATTTGCCATTGAGGACGCCGAGCAATATTATCACGCTTCCAGGCAGTGTCATTTTGCCAGCACAGAAGAGGGCCTAATGTTCATGCGGCAAATCCACCGTGATGCAGAGATTGTCGGGTTCGTGAAGCCGAGATCGAGGGACTTGAATGTCAAAGCTCGGGTTATTCACAACCTCATTAGCCACACCATCCTTCCGAGGGATGGACACAGAGATCTTGTTAGCTGGATGGATCTCTATGTGATGCATAAGCTATACACCAGCCAGTCGTTCGACCCCGGGTACATGATTGTGGGTCACATGGAAGAGATAGGGCGAACGAAGAACAAGAATCTGCCGTATGGGACCTTAATTTGGAAGATCCTACAGCGAGCGCAGATTTAGCCTCCAGTCGGAGAGCAGCTCCGAGCCCATAGATCTGTCGATGTATTTGACAGGGCTCATTTGACTCGAATGAGCCTAGTCGAAGTCGACGGTTCTTGGGCGTCCAAGGGTCATCCCGGAGCCTCCACATCACGAGATGTTTAGATGGAGGATGCCCCCGGCCCAGATGATGCCCCATATACCGAGTATGCCTCCGCGCCGCCACCGCCAGCACAGGGATCTGACAGGATATATGATTATCTTGTTCAGATGAGTGACAGTCTGCATCGGAGGATCGATACGGTGCAGCAGAGTTTGGATAGGAGGCTGGATACGATGCAGCAGCATTTGGATCGGAGGCTGGATACGATGCAGGAGACCTTGGATCGGAGGTGGGACCAGAGGTCCCAATTGCGGGTCGAAGACTACTTCGAGCATCAGCCTACAGGCGGCGTAGATGAGGGCGATGATCCCCCGCCCTTACCGTAGTTTAGTTTATTTTTTTGTAATATTTTTTTTATTTTAGTTTATTGTAATTTATTATTTAGTTGATGATTGTTAATGATTTTAGTTTCGTTTAGTTTAGATTATTTGTGAACTGTATCTGGCTGTTGGGTATATATGTGCAATCTGAATATGCAGGAATTGTCTGAAGATTGCTATGGGGGAGTTATAAAACAAACGAAACTCTGTCAATTTTTTTTAAAATTTAATTAATCAATTTAATTATCTTAATTAATTTAATAAATTATCTTCTTAATTAATTAATTTTATTAAATTCAATTCAATTTTACATAAATTAACTTAACGTCATTATTAATAAATCTATTATTGTTTTTTCATTTTGTTTGTTTTATTTTTCATTTATTATATCACATAAATAAGAAGAAAAATAATTAGACTGATATTGTAACGGTCACTTGCAACATAATTAATAACGATCAATTATTTCTGCGTCGGCCGCGTGTCACAGATTCTTGCGTCCCTTCAGCTGTGTTGAATCCCATAAACGTGTCTTCAGTAGCAGCTCCTGAAGTGGATCCCCGGTGAGGACAAGTGCGACTATTGTGCCCCTTCTGCCGACATATACTAAAAGTCATTTGCGAGTTTCGCCTAATCGTTGTCGAACTCGATGACTCGTCGACATCCCGCACTCTTGTCTTCTTCGGCCTACCAGGTTGGCGATATCTTCTCGGCGGGATGAGTTGCTTCACATCTGTCACGACCGGCCACATTTGATTGCCGCTCACGGGTCGTATAAACTGTGAGTACATCTGCAGGTAGGTCACTCGGTGGTAGCATGGATGCACGTAATTTTCTGGTGGCATTCTCATGAACCGGATGCATGGAATGACATGGACACACGGAATTCCAGTACGCATCCACCTGGTGCAGTTGCACATCCACGTACCCATGTCAACTGTATATGATTCGTGGCCGTTACTCACCTCAAATCGTGCATCTCCCGCATGTTGAGCACTCCAATGTTGAGCTGCCATTCCTATCTTGTGAAGCTTATCCTTGATCTTGGGACACAGGAGGTCTGTTGATTGGGCCAACTTCTCAAATTTCTTGACGATGCGAGTCATCAAACACTTTCGAATAAGCTCGAACATGGTCAAGATCGGCTTGTCCCTCGCAGGCAGTAGAACTGCATTGAATGACTCGCTCAAATTATTCAGACCCATATCGCACTTGGGTACCCAAGAGAAGGCATGAGAAGCCCAATATTTAGGCTCTTCTGCTCGGAGCCATGCGTGAGCATCTGGGCTAAGCTGGAATAATTTGCTCATTTCGTGGTTGAAATGATACTCTGTCGGTGCCCTGGCCGCACTCCACATCGCATCTCGGTATGCTCTGCCCCGGAACAAGGATTTGAAGTTTGCGTACATATGCCGGAGGCAGAAGCGCTGCTCGGAATCTTTAAATTCTTTTTCAACGGCATTCAACAACCCCTGAAATTTCAACGAAAATTCAATTAATTAATTTAATGCAAGAATCACAATTAGAAATGTATTATACCTTTTGTCGATCAGAAATAAATGTCCATCCGTCTCCCTCGCCAAGGTTCAGGTCTCGCTTCAGGTGTTGCAAAAACCACGTCCATGTGTCCTCGGATTCTCTTTCGACATTTGCAACCGCAACAGGATATATTCCATCGTTGCCATCGATACTCACGGCTGTGAGTAATTGTCCGGGACACGACCCTTTTAGATGACAACCGTCCAAACAGATAATATGTCTACCAAACTGCAACAAACCTGCTTTGCACGCAGCCATGCACATATACATTCTTTGATATGCCCACGTGTTAGAGTCCACCTCGTAAGCATGTATGTATATCGAACTACCTGGATTTGATCTATAAATTTCAGCTGCGTACGACCAGACTTGCTTGTATTGTTCGTCGCCGCTGCCTTCGTTACGTGTCCGAGCTATACTTCTTGCTCTTTTTGCAATATTGGACGTTATGTTGACAGCGAAATCCTTGCTGACTGTCTCGATGATGGAAGATATTTTCCACATAGGTTGACTTTTAAACCTGTCAAGATAATGATTTGCAATATACTTTGCTCCAGCGTTTGGATTCTCAACTACCCTCGCACAACTGTGAGAATCGAGAAAACTCTTTATTTGATAAGTTTCCTCGTCTTGCATCCGTGACGCATGCAGTCGCCATTCACAACCATCTACGCATTTAGCCGTCAGTCGTCGTTTGTCGCTTTGAGGGAATTTGATACTATAACCATTTTGCAACGAATAGTCGCGTATTTCGGCTTTAATTTCCTTTATAGAACTATATTTTTTCCCCAAATAAAAATTCAATGAGATTTCTTCACGTACCGGTCCGCTTTCCACCTCGTCAACGTCCGACCCGGCAGGTGTTCGAAGCTCCTCGTCAAGAGTTCTGGAGGTCGACCGCACCTCTATTTCTTCGTCTCCACCTACGTAATCGAATGCTCTAAGCTCGCCATAAGCAGGAGTCGCGTAAGCATACCAATTGATATCGACATCAAAGCTTGCTATCTCGTCTGCATCAGTCGCTGGAATTGAAATATCATCCATCGTGCTTGATACGATCAGAAAATTCTAGAAATCAAAATATTGGAGAAGCGTGAGAGAGATCGAGAAGAAGAGAGAAGATTGTTGTGTGGTACGAGAAAATGAGGGGAGGGTCGGGTCTTTAAATAGGCCTGGAGAACGGGTACCCGTTGTAGCACAACGGCAACCCGTTCTCGCCTGTTCAGCCCGTGATCCAGCAAATAATTGATCACGGGTCTGACAGAGGACGGGTTGCTGCATCAGGAGAACGGGTACCCGTTCTCTGTCACGGGCACTGACAAGGTCATCGCGGGGGGTCTTCACCCTCTGAAGAGCATTATCGGGGAGAACGGGTACCCGTTCGTCCTCGGGGGCGTTTTGGAGGGTGAAGACCCCCCGCGAACGTGAGGCGCATGTGCACGCGGGGGTCTTCACCCTCTAAAACGCCCCCGAGAAAAAACGGATACCCGTTCTCAGACAACGGGTACCCGTTCTCCCCGACTCACTCCCCGCGGAGGGTATACGGGTACCCGGAAAGCCATTTTTCGTCCATTATCGAAACTTCGAGCCAGTTTTTGCACGATAAAATAGTTTGATCCATTTTTTGCACTCAGTCGATAGTTCGATCCAGAAAATACATTTAACCCTATAAATTATTCACACTTGTTGAGCTGTCATTTTTTATTGGGTTGGGTTTATAGTGTGGACTTTTCAAAACTCAAAATTCATTGGTTTGGTTCGATTTGTTTCGGATTTGAATATCCAAATCCAAAAACCAAACCAATTAAGTCGGTTCCCAAAAAATGGAACTGATACTCGGTTCTTTGAATGTTGAAACCAACCTGATTCAGACCAAATCCAATCAGTTCCGGTCCAGTTCCTGATGGTTTTGACCACCATTGCACGCAAAAAACAGAGAACAGAGTTGTAAAACAAGTGAGACTTTGGAGAGGTGATTCTTCTTCATCTGATTTTTCTATTTCAAACCCTACTTTCTGTCATTCCTCCCCTGTTTTGCTTACTCTACTTAAAAATGGGCACCAGCTCAAAAAACAACCATTTCCTTCCCTCTGCAACTTCATAAACTTAAGACTCAGACATTAACTAGTGGGAGAAGCTCCCCATCATTTAAGTACAGACTCATACTCCAATCATTCATTCATTCATAAATACCATCATTCATTCATTCCATTGCATTCATTCACAACTTGCAGACACATTCCATGGCTACTACAGACCACAACAATGACGAAATTTTCAACTTTCTTTTTAATAAAAACGACGACCAACACTTGGGGAAAGGATCGACAATACTTACTTACATTTCAAACAAACATGATGAATGAATTTGTCACTTCGATTTCATGGCTGCTACCAATTCTCCTTCACAATTTTGGACTTCTCCAGAATGAATTTCCCTTCCTTGTACTTCTGGGAAGCCTCGTAAGCTCGCTCGTACTTCCAACCCAGAACCTCTCGGCAATCCCCGCAGTACACATCAGCCACCGTGTGCAGACCCGTCATCAGATGTCTGTCTTCTTTTGGTCCAACCGACAGGTTCATTGCGTGGGAGAACAGGAAAGCTCGCCCATTTCTTCCCTACCCACGTTCACAATTTAAGGTTTAACCCTAACACATTGTCAGCCCAAACATCTGCCCAATTTTTCATTTTTTTTTTACACCTAAAAGCATACTCAGAAACACAATTCTAGAAGAGGTTTTATTTACGATCAATCATACTCAGAAACAAAAAATTTGCTTTTTCGTCAGGTTTTTCTTTTGCAGATTAGCAATTGTTTCAGAAACAAACGAAGAAAAAAGAGGAATGATCAAATTCGAATCAATCAATACAAAGTTGGACTCGAAATCAGAGCAAAAGTTGGCTCACCTGAAAAGCTTTAGAAATGATATCATCGTGAAGCGCAACATGGTTTCTACAATTACAGCAGCTATACAATCGAGGCCCAACCAATTCAGCCGCCATCGATCAACAAACAGAGCTGAAAATCCGATCGCCGAGAAAACCCACAAGGTCCCAAAGAGGAAAAAAGAAAAAGTAGAGATTACAAAGTTGGAGAGAGTGAAACCCCCGATTTATTAACCCGAATCAGTGAAATCAACATGCGAAGAACGAAACAAAAGAAGAGACGGAGAAGGGTACGGACATTAATTTCCTCACCTGCAACAAACTCGATGATGACCCAAAAGTCTGCCGTGGAGATAAGTAGACAAAACGGAGTTTGCGTGAAGGTTTAGGCTAAATGGATGACAAGGTGAGGGAAGAATCCACGGAGGATATGATATAATAATGATCTTGAAATTTATAATAAATAACAAAAAAAAAAAAAGTGACAGGAATGGTATTGATGATGATTGACAGCAGGAACAAACAAAAGGCAATTAAAAGACTCGGTTCACTGTAAATAGTTAAGTTTAATAAAGCTGAAACAAAACCAGGGGACAGGAAAAGTTGCAATAGAGCGAGAAAGCGAGAGAGAGAGGACCCAAAACAAAGAAATTAAAACAGAAAAGAAAGACGTGATTTGGGATGAAGATTAATGACGATTAATCGAAGAGGAGGGCGTTCGGCAAAATTTGGAGTGGAGGAAGGAGCCACGCAGTGAGGGGTTGGGGGGGAACGTGGACAGACGCAGCTGATGACATATGGTTTGAAACCAACGACGGTGCTAACTGGGAAGCGACATCAGTGCCTTTCAGTTATCTAATTCAAGCTTAACAGACCAATTCAATGGGAGATCAGACTTTCTCTAATCTTCTGCAAGTGCAAGTGCAACTGCGCAGAGAGAAATTTTTCCTGAAAAAGAAAGAAGGACATCCAGACAAGTGTAGAAACTCCAGCTATGTCATCGTCATTTTGGCTTAAACAATCGATCAAGAGACGAGATAAGGACATTGAAAAGGCCAAACTAACCACCCACCACCACCCATAAAAGGAAAAATCAGTCTAAAGCTACTCTGAAAGTAATTGCAGCAAAAGCTTCTTCATTTTTGGCTTCTGGGTTCAACCAGATACAAGCTTATACTTAATTAATTTGATAAATCAGGCAATGACAATACTCCGCAACTGTTCTTGTCCACTTCCATCACTCCCCAACTCCTTCGTGGGTGGGAATGGAATGAACCCCCCAAAACAGAGCAAAATTGACAACAAAGAATGTCAGCTAAATACTCTATCTCCTCCACCTTCTTCCCTATCTTCTCCAACGAGCAAATGACAAATTCTTACGAATTTCAACCTTCTATGTTAAATATAAATAAACTTCTGTTGTATACATAAATGAATCCACTAGTATGCTTCTGTCTTCAACCTTCCCAAAACTTACAGCTTAGATGTTCAATGGCTCTGCCTCCGTGTCTCTTTCCTTCATCGCAGACCACTCTTCTGTCTCTGCGTCACATTAAGATTACATCAATCTCAAAGACAGCGGATTCCGACATCTTATGCTTCAAACCAAGAAGAACAAAACAAAGAAGTACAGACATAAGAACTCACTTGGTTTTTCTGCAATCACCATGAGCCGTCTTTGCAGGATCGAAGCCACGAAGAGGAAAATAGAGCACATACCAAACATTACTGTGATGGGGAATGCATTAACCTACAAAACCAAATGGATGAGAGCCCATGTGATTTCAATATTAAAAAGAGTATCAAAACATAGTCAACATACATTGTACAGGACAACGCAGACGAAGATATTAAGAGGAATGCGGAAAAAGTTCATGATGGTGCTTCTGGCCTCCTCTGGAATGTACTGAGATCTCATCTTCATAATGGAAGGCCAGAAGATGCCCACACAAGCCTCGAAAACACAGAAACCGATCAGCTGGATACAACCTTCGAAGGAGATGCTTCCGTGTCTCACCTTTGATGGAGCTACCACAAACTGTTCACAGTTTTGGGTATAAGCACTTGAAATGATAAAATAAAAAATGACAATTGGGGAATGACGGATCCACAAACTTACGCTGCTCAGAATTGGCAGAATAAGAGAGGCTGCTGAGACAACAAAGACAATTTGCATGTAGCTCTCTA
The DNA here is from genome assembly GCA_022432975.1 of Begonia masoniana. Taxonomy (NCBI): domain Eukaryota; kingdom Viridiplantae; phylum Streptophyta; class Magnoliopsida; order Cucurbitales; family Begoniaceae; genus Begonia; species Begonia masoniana. The sequence goes on from CM039509.1 coordinate 9,610,180, forward strand.
CTCTGAGAGATGTGCGTGCCATCAACCTAGACGCAAGAGAGCTGCCAAGCATTGAAGCCAGCATGAATGTGGCAAAAATAAAACCATGAGGAATTTCCTCATCGTTTGGGCTCAGAGCAGGAGTCCACAGGAACACAAATGTATACATTGAACCTTCGAAAAGTGACTGGATTGCACCCAGCAGTGCAATTTTCTCATCTGATATAGGTAAAGAAAGTTAATGGAGGACAATAGAGATGATCATTATAGATGAAAATTGCACATATAAGCCGTGGGTTTATTAGATTTTTCAAAAAAAGATATGATGATTTCATGTTGAGTTCAGGATTCAAAAGATTAATATGATAAGATTTTGCGCAACAATTGGAATTGTCATATACCAATTGGAGATGCTAATATCATACTAAAATAAAACCCAAGCAATGAGGCAAATTTAACTACCATACCAGAAGCTATGGCTACAGCAGCAGCCCTGAATTGGGCTAGCAAGTCCTTATTCTCAGAAGGATCTCCGTAGTTCTCTGTCCATGATGATAAAATGATGGCCATGCCAATTGCAAGAAAGCACGCAGCAGCGTCAAATGGTGCCACTGGCCCAAGGCTCAATGAATCAACAAGTAGATTGCCAAACAAGCCAGACAAAATGGCAATAAGACCATTGCCCAAAAAATTGCTTTCGAGAAAGTCGTGGACAACCATTGCTGTTCAAAACCTCTCTGCAATACAAAAGAAATAACAAAATAACTATAAATCTCTCATAAAAAGCAGAGTATTATCATCATTAAGAACAATTTAAGATATCACCCAAAAACTAGACAGACATCAAAAGATGCGCGTAGCTTCTAAATTTCTCAAAAGGCTCTGCATCAAACTACAAAATGCTTTTTACTTGAGGTGCAATGAGTTAACGAAGTAGTTTAATGGTCAAATCATTAAACTACTAATGGTTTTCAAATATCCCAAGCTGGAAGGGCCCCAAAGCTATCACAGAGGAACCTTGATACTACAAATGGTTTCCCTAGAGAATCTCTAATCAGTGGTGAGCGACAGCCATCGTGAATTAGATCATACCTTATTGTGTTCTGCAACAAGCCATGACTCGAATGCTGAAAAGAGAAGAGAAGTAGCAATACCACCCAAAACGCGGCCCAACATCAAAACTCGATATTGAGGAGAATGCTTGGTGATACAACTTAGTATGTAAGTTATACAATAAGTGACACAAGCTCTCCTTCGACCCCTGAGTTCAGAGCAGAGAAAGGGATCAAACAACACGAATAATATATTATAGCACAGGAAAATACAAAGCAGAAGTCTCACTGTTTGTCTGCAAGAGATCCAACTATTGTCCCAAATAGCATGGATGACCCAAATCCAGCAATAAAAAGTTGCCCAATTTCCCCTTTTCCATAGCCGTACTGACTGTATAGATAATAGACATAAGGACCCTGCAACCAGTCTCCGGCTGTTGCCACAGAAAGATCAGTATGGTAACGCTCATGAACACAGAGAGCAGTGCTTATAACACAATTAAATTTGCCTAAAAGTATGACGACTTAATGGTATTTCAGATAGTTTGATCAACTCTTATCAGCAGTTTCAGATATTAACTTCGATCGGCAAATACAAAATGGTCAATATGCCGCTACCAAACAACAACTTGAATCCAAAAGGAAAATCACCGATAAAACTAAAATTTGCTAATATAGTGACGTGAGTTCTTGGCTTTTTGGATGTATCGCTTGCAAAATGCTAGTCAATCAAAAAGATGGAAACCAAGATCAAAGGTGCCGATCCAGGTAAATTATATATCATTTAGAATACAAAGACGTCAGATCGGATCCAACATCCAAACACAATATTGAAAAACATCCGATAAGGCGCCAAAGAGTCAGATGGGATCTGAGAGGCGAAGAGGGTCAGATCCAGCAAAAGAAAAGGAATTTGGAACTACCCATCATAAGAGAGTAAACTAGAAGGTAGTTGTTCTTGAAGGAAGTAAAAGATGGAGACGCATTGATTCGATCCTTGTTGCTCTTGCTGAGTTCCAAGGCAGCAACCACCGCGCCCAACGTCCCAAACACGAGATAGTAGAATACCTCCATTGCAATTCGGTACCGCTTTTCGAGAAAGCGAGGGACTTTTCAAGAGAGAGAGAGTTTCCGAGAGAGAAGCATGAGGAGGGTCGAAGACAGTGAGATTCAGAAGGTCAGAGAGAGAGGATTTGGGTTGTGATTTATACAAGAGGAGCATAAAAAACGCGGTTCAAAGGAATGCCTTTGTTCGTTGCTTGACAAAGATTGCGCTTTTAATTACTCGCAGGGACTGGGACCGCCGGACGGTATGGTCAAGTGTCTTGCGTTGCAGAGGATTATCGGATAATTTGGTAATTCATGTGAATGCCATTGTTATGTGGCGATGTATGATAGCTCAAATTTGGTTGTCGTTCACACTGTCGGTAGCCTTTGCCCCACCTGGAACTCTTTATAAAGTCCCTCAACAAATTTTTAAGATAACATATTAATGCTAGTGTTGAGAGAGTTTACTATCAAGTACCAAATCAGATTTGGAAATTATTCCTAGCTTTGAGTCAACGTCCATCGCCTCGAATTTATCCCCTCCCTTCCACCCAGTTAGGAAGCAGAGAACTTACAGAGGCAAGAACCTCTATTTAGTATTCTTGTGATTAAAAATTAAAGATGATACAGTAATTGTAGAGCATTCTCTTTTACCATTACAAGAGAATATTCTAGACGTATCTACAGTTACAGAGTTGGCTACAACAAATTATTTACTCGTATATATATTATGCTAACACTTCCCTACAATCTCTAGGCCAAAAAGACGCAGAAATTCTCATGACATTGTAGAAACTTGGAAACAGACATTGGGGTTTCGTAAGACTATCTGCAAGTTGTCATGGAGTAAACAAAACATAAAGCTCGTTATTGGCCACTTTGTCCCGAATAAAGTGAAAATTAATTTCCACGCGTTTGGATTTTGAATGAAGAACTAAATTTGTTTCGATGTAAGTAGCACTGATATTAATGTAAAAGGTCACTTGACATGAAGAGTCAGGGAACCTCGATACTTTTAATAGCCTGAGCAACCATATAACTTCAGAAGCCCCGTTAGCAACACCTCTATATTCAACTTTCATGCTTGATCTTGAGATGTTGCTTAGTCAAAGACCACAATATAAGATTAGGACCAATGAAGATGCAAAAGACGTTGGTGCTCCGACGATCATCATGAACAAAGTATGCATTTTAAAGCTTGCCAATGAAGGCCTGTTGGGGAGTGCATAAATTGACATACCTTGTTAACCGCAAAGGCAAAGTCGGGTCTGGTAAGGGTGCAATTTTGAAGAGCACCAATAAGGATACGGAATAGGATATCCTCAGGAAGAAGAGTACCTAAATTCGTTGAGAGAAGAGAGTTGGAAACCATCGGTGTTGGCATGAGATTACAGTTGGTCATCCTAGCAGGAGAAAGCAAATCGAAAATATACCAAGACTGATTGAGCCAAAAGCAAGGATCTGATCAAAGAAACCTAATGCCCAGAAAATAGTGTAGAGCTCTTAGGTCTCTCTGATGGCAAACTTGGATTGAAGAAATTTGATAAGGTCATCCATCAGAGGAAGAGAATTACCTGCTAGATGAATGTCGTCCACATATACTAGTATAGCAAGAATCACAGACCCACTTGTAGAAAAACATAGAATCAGCTTTAGTAATGGAGACACCCTAATGCAACATGGCAGTTTGCAATTTTGAATACCATGCTCTCGGAGCCTTTTTGATGCCATAGCGAGACTTGTGAAGTATGGAAATGAAATCATGATGAGTAAAATCATCATGACCAGGTGGTTGAGACATATAGACAGTCTCTTCTAAATCATCATGCAAAAAGGTATTAGAAACATCTAGTTGTTGGATTTTCCAGCGAAAACGAAAATCAAAGGAAAGATTTAAGCGAATGGTTTGTGGCTTAACCATGGGACTGAATGTGTCATTGTAGTCAATACCCGTTGTTTGGTTATAGCCCTTGGCAACAAGATGAGTTTTGAATCAGTTGAGAGAGTCATCGGGAATGGACTTTCTTTTGAAAATCCATTTGCAGCCGATAATCTTTTGACTCGAAGGAAATGGTACTAAGGACCAAGTGTTGTTCGATTTCAAAGCAGCAAGTTCAACTTGCATGGCATCCAATCAATGTTGATGCTTAGAAGCTTGGGAGAAAGTGTAATGACCCAAAATTCATTTTTGTTTTTTCCTAATTTAAAATCCTAAAATTTTTCTTAAATTGATTTACAAATTATATTTAATTAGATCGTAATGAAACCTTAAATTACCAAATTTCAATTTTTTTAAAAAAATAGCAAAAATCATTTATTAGGGAAAGTTTAAAACAACTATCACCAATTCTTAGAAAAAAGTCAATGCTAGACAATCATTAAATAAATTTAATTTATTAAAATTTAAAATATCAACATAATCAATTTAAAAATCCAACAACTAATTAAATAAATTCTTCAAACTAACTCAATGTATGAAATATCCTCGAAATGATAATAAAATTGAAACATAATTTTAAATTACTCTACTGAACCAACAACAACATCCTCTTCTGTGTGCTCGCCTACCTCTGGAAAATATTCGATTAGTGTCAGCTCCTCATCAGATAAAAATTCATCTAAATCATAAAACTAATTTTTGAGATAAACTTAGCAAGTAAAATTACCTTAATTTAAATTTAATTGCATATATTATCAAATTTCATGCTTAAAGCTACATACTGGATGTTCCAATCTTTCCATGCGTTGAGTCTTTCAGAAAACTAGCAGTTCTTACCCTCATAAAGTTTCATCAGCCAACTCAAGGTATAACCATTCATGCAGGTTTTCATTAGTAATCTCATATTCATCATGCATTTAGGTTTTCATTAGTTATCTCATGTTTTCTATCAATTTCATCATATTCATGCATTCATACTTGCATACATTATGTCATACCATTTTTATTTTTTATATTTTTATGTCAATGGCTAAACATGCGTGTCCAGATAAAAATCATAATTGAATAGTAAAAATAATTTAAAGTAATTAATTTAAATATATATTTTGTGATGTAGGTCCTACGACTAAAACGTCATATCATTGTCTTTACTTGTAATACCAGAATATCCGTCAAGCGTAATTTTAAATATAGAGACGTATTTATGTTTGTATTGCTACTTTTCTTTATTAATGAAGTATTTTGAGAGATAAATTATTGTCATAAAGTTTAATGATGCAAGGGCATTGTGAAACTAATTTAGTAAAAAAACTGAAATTAAAGGTAAATTCAAGGAAATATTCCATCGGTCGACACTTTAAATGAACTGATCAACATCTTGCTTGCAAATAGTGAGTAAAAAAAATAGTAAGGTTGAAGTGTCGACCATTTGAAAGAGCGGTCTACTGAGTGATCAATTACACCAAGGGAAAAAGCGTTCGAAAGAAAAAGATGGTGATGCGGGAAATCACATATTTATATAAAAACCTAACCTTAAAAACATATTATTTTGATTCAGAGTTGTGAGTTGCCTCTCATCCTCTCTCAAGCTCTATTAAGGTAAGCCTATTTCATGTTGAAATTGAGTAGACAAGTGTAACGACCCCAAAATTCATTTTTGGTTTTCCCTAATTTGAACTCTAAAATTTTCCCTAAATCGATTTTCAAATTAAGTTAAATTAGATCGTTATAAAAACCTAAATTTATAAATTTGAAATTCCTTGGAAATACTAAAAATTATTTATTAGGCGGACGCTTTAAAACATAAAATGTTAGTTTAACATTAAATAAATCTCATTTATTGAAAATTTAAACATTAACAAAGTTAATTGAAAAATCCAAACAATTACTTAAACAGGAATTTATTCAAATCCAACAAGATATTAATTACGAAATATCCCTTAAACGATGTAAAACTAAAACATAATTTTAAATCACTCCTTGTTGCTAACAAAAAAAATCTCCTCTCTATGATTGCCCGCCTCTGGAAAACCCTCGATCAACGCCACCTCATCCTAAGATAAAAATTCACCTACATCACAAAACTAAGGCGTGTGATAAATTCAGTAAGTAAAAACACGTGCATATGAATTTAATTTCATACATTTCTAATTTCATGCTTAAAGTTACATACTAGATGGAACTAATTTTCCAACCTCATCATGTGTTCAGACTTTCAGAAAACTAACAGTTTTTTACCATCATAAGTTTCATCAACCATCTCAATTTATAACCATGTATTGAGGCTTTCATTAATCATTTCATTTTTTTCGTCAATTTCATTCATTTTCATGCATTCATACTCGCATACATTATGTCGTATCATTTTTATATTTTACATTACTATGTCAATGCCTAATCATGCGTGTTCAAGTAAATATCATAATTGAATAGTAAAATTATTTATTGAAAATAATTGAAGTATACATTTTATGATGTAAGGCCTACGGCCAAAACGTCAAAACCTAGTGTCTTCACTTACTTGGATTCTGAGAGCATAATAGGGTTTTAGGTAATTTCTCGTGGGATGGAATAGTCTTGCACGCATAAAAATTAAGATGGTTAAATTTTTCTTTAAATTCTAAAATAATTCTTTTGAAGAAAAAGAGGTAAAAGTACATATATATATTAGCGTGGGGTTTCATATGGATTTGGATGACTTAAGCGATTAGAAAATTTTTGATTTGACAAGGTTGGATGTCAGGATCCGATTCCACCAACTGGACCTGACGGGTTAGAGGATTCTCAAAATGGGAAAGCGTCTAACGTCAAAGGGATGCTCTCATTGACACTCTCCTCTCACATGCATAGATCGTTATAAATTAATGGAACATACTTCTTCAACTTGGTATCCTAAATTAGGATGCTCCGTTTAAAATTATTTTTTTATTATTTAATAAAAGTATTTAAAACATAAAATATCTATTGCATGAAGAAAAACAATATATATTTTATACATTGAAAATTTACATAAAAATCAGAGTAATAACACGGAAGCTATTATAAAAGTAGGTCACTACATGTGACCTTTCAAAAAGATTTATACAAAGGAAAACCCAACATCCCACCTAAACAAAAATATCATCTACCTTGATGGTTCACCTAAGCCTCTTCGCAAACTTTATATTGTCTTGTGTTTTTCCTCCCAGTGAACGTTCTCAATATCTAAAAAATATAAATTATCCACATAATGAGCTTTTAACCCAGTAAATAAATCTAACAAATAGAATAAATAATCCAAACTCTATTAGCACTATATAGGATCAATCATCATCTTCCACTACAATGATTCTTTGAAAATCATATAAATCATGTTCTTTTAAAAGCCATGCAAATGCTATAAAAATATTGTAACACCTGGTATTTTGGGTTTTCAGATTTTCTGTATAATGGCATTTTAGTGAATATTGTGAATTAGGTCCGTTTTATGAACGAGGAGTTTTATTAGAACTCTAGGAATAAATTGGAATAATAAGAAAATTCTGGAGAAACTAAATCGATAGGCGAAATAGTGAATTATGTAGAAAATCTGGTAGAGGGGCAAACTTGTAAATTTGGAAGTCAAAGTTTTAAAACAGAAATAAAACCCCTTCTCCTCTCCCACGGTTTTCATTTTGCAAAATTCCTTCCAGAGAGCAAAACCCTCTTTGGCGATTTTCTTGCTCTCCCACGGCGTTCCTTCTCACGATCCTCTGATCAACTGTTTTCTCTCCGTTTTCTTATGTAATCACAGCTCTAGGAAAGTTTCTAATATTTTGGAAGTTAATTTCTGGGTTTTAGAGTTGTTAATCGGTTAGGGTTTTGATAACTCTTAAATTAGAGTTATTTTATATGGTATTTAATTGATAGAACTTGTATGATTTGAGTGAATGTAAGAAGAAATTGGTAGACATTTACTAAAATAGCTATGTAATGCTGCAACATTAGTGCTTTGATTGAATTTAATATATTTTATGCTGATTATCTATTAAAAGCATATTTTTCTACTTAATTTGAATTTTATATTTTTATATTTGAATGCAATTTTAATAGAGAGAAAATCAAAGTCAAAAGCTGAAGATTATGGAGGGAGAGGAAGAAAATCAAGTAAATTGAGGAAATTAGTTGCTGATTATGGAGAGATAAAATACTGAAATCATGGAAGAGTAAAACAAATTAATTTGGAATTAAGAGGGCAGCGGTCAATGTAAAGAATTAATAGCGGTGGATGTGGAAAAGAGCACTGTGCAACGGTAGAAGCTGAAAGAAGGAAATAAAGAAAGCTGGGCAGCGGTTGATTTAAAGGAAATTGGGCAGCAGAAGATGTGAAAGAAATAAAGAAACTGGGTAGCGGAAGAAGACTAAAAGGGGCAACGGAAGAAGGCTAAAACAAAGCAGTGAAAGAAGGAAACAAAGAGCGGTCAGCGGTCGATGTACAAAGGGGAAGCAGAAAAAGACAAAATCCAGCGATAGATGCAGAGAAGGACAAAAAAAAGAGGGAAAAGCTAATTGGAAGAAGAAGAAGATCTGGGCAATTATGGAATCACGTGGAAAGAGAACCAAAGAGAGAGAAAGCCATTTTGGAATAAAAGGTGGAGCAATAAAAGCAAATAAAAATTCTGGAGAGAGAAAATGAGGATTTGGCTGCTTGAATTAAGGAAGAGAAAATAAGGGAACAAAATATATAGGCAATTTTGTAAAAGAAGAGGGGTGACTGCTTGCTGGGCAACGAGTTCTGGAACAGAAGAGGAGACTGACGACGATTCTATAAATTTTTCTTCTTCTCTTATTTTTACTGTTCATCATTTTATTAACAATTTTATTTTTGAGTTTTATTTAATTATGTTTAGTAGTTAAACTCTATATCTTGGTTAGGACGATAGTACTCGTTACAGTTTTTGACGATCTTGGTTTTGTTATGCAATTGTCTATTGAACAATTATTTGTAATATTTCTTGCTAAGTCAGATCATATCGATAGATAGGTTGACGATTTATGTTTATATTGTATCGATAGATAGATATAAATTCTTAGATGCATAAATAATTAATTAGATTAAATTGTTACAACGTGGTTAACATTAATTCAATTGGTAATAAGAATGGGGCAAATCTGAAATTCAATATTAGTTACATTCATTCTAGGTCGAAGGAAATTCTAATTTGAATTTATATAGGCAATTCGAAAGAATCCTAGAATTATTTAATTCTTGCTGTTCATAGACAATGCTGCAGAGCATTACCAGAGCATCAATAGTAAAATCATCGTAACGAGGAAATTGATTCTAGCCAAGGCTTCTATTCATCGATTTTACCTCGTTTATTTCGTTGTCTTTTATTACATAGTTATTCAGATTTAATTCTAATTATTTTCATCCACCATTTTAATATTTTTATAAGATTTTTATAGCGATTAATTCAATTAACATTATTCTTGTGGGATCGATACTTTACTTACTCATTACTTCGTTAGCGACACGTGCACTTGCGTGTAAGTGTGTAAAATCACTAACAGGTTTCGTTAGGGTTTCGTCAAAAATTGTTGAGTGAAGTTATGATTATGGAAGATAGTTAAGTAGGATTAATGGAGTCCGATTGGTTTAGACTCGGTTTTAATGTCGTGTATTATGAATTGACTTAGGTGAACAAAACTCACAGATAGTACTTGGTGTGCCGAAGACCTGAGGTAAGTCTTCGTGACTTATTTGGCCGATCAGGCCTACACCATAAGAATGTATGTTGATTGAGGAATTGGAGATTTTGGATGTCTCGGGTAAATAAGATGGGTAGTTAGTTTTGTTGAGTTAATGGTGTTGTGTTGTTTAATGTTGCCTTTAATATTGTTAATGTATCGTACATGTCCATGCATAACGTTTCTAAAATAGCATGAAAAAGAACTTTCGCATATGTTTTCATGAAAAAGAAATTGATTAATGAAAATGTATGAATGCACGGTCACGTCGGGGAGGCAGAAAAGACATGGCTATTCTACAGGTGAAGCATGTTCTTTCCCCCTAGGTAGATGAAAGGGGCTATCCAACCGCCGGATGTGCCGTTTTTATCTACTGAGAGTGAAGCCCCGGTGACCACCTATATGAAATGAAATGAATGAAACGACTGCATGATTTTACGAACTGTACATGCATTTTCATTTACGTAGATTTACTGGGCCTTTAGCTTATAGAATGTTTCTATGGTGTAGGTGATATTGAAACATGTGAGGAATACTTTCCCCAACTTGACGAATGCACGGATTGAAGAAGGGTGCCCGTGGGAGTGTGCTGAACAATCGAGGCAACTTTTGACCCGTGGGAGCAAAGAGGATAAGTATTTTGGGATATGCTAGGTAGAAATGATTTGGCAAATGTATAGGGGGTTTATTTGGGCTGATGGGTGATTAGTTAGAAAATATTGTTGCTTTGACGTTTTCTAGATGATTTTATGGATAGAGGTTTCTTTTGGATAGTTTTGTGAACAAATACTTAGAATGTCTATTTGATGAATTAAATAGATGAGTTCACTGTCTAATTAGTATTATGTCTTTCGGCTATTTGTGGATATTAGCGAACTTAATTTATGGATGTGTATTTTGGTGGATTGAGAAAAGTATGAGATAGTGGAGTTTTAGTGTAGTTAGTGGAAAAGAGAAATGAGAGAATGATATGATCCAAACAGCGACAAAGCTCAAGCCCAAGAGCAACGATCCAATTGAGGACATTGGCGGCCCAATGACACGGTCAAAAGCTAAGAAGATGCGTGAGGCCTTGCAAGGATTAATTTTAGAGATCCAAAGGAGAGAGGAGCCGCGACAACTTGATCTAAAACTATTGAATGTGTCGAGGATTGAAGATAATCAAAATCAAGTTGAAGCAAGGGAGGCCAAAGATGCATGAAGATTTACATGTGCCATGCACATGCACGTGCAAGAATTAAAAAGTCACATGAGAAGCACATGCAAATCCAAACAAATCACGTATAAGAGATTTTATCCGACAGAATCTACTCAAATCAATTCAAATCATATTCAAACGTAGTTTAGACGTGAGATGATATCTTATCATGCAAAGGATCATTATCTCACGATTTTATTAGTTATTTTATTTTTATTTTCGTTTTTTTTTATTATTTAATTTAATTTTCACGTGTAGCCTATTTAATGGCAAAACACTTTTGATTTAGGAGGAACAAGTTTGAATTAAAAATTGAGAGTTTTTTAGAGATGATTTCTCTTTAGTTCTTTGCGAAGAACAACGATCTTCTTCAAATCACGCTTGAAGAATCTCGCTTGATAGCTTTGGTTCTCACCAACGAGTTTGATCTGGGTCAAGCTCCTGTTTTGATAGCTTTGGTTCAGCAAACAGATGTGGCTCGGGTCAAGCTCCTGTTTTGATAACTAGGGTTCCATCGAATTCTTCGATTGGGGTCTTAGTTCCTTACTTTATTCTTGAATCAAAAAGGCGTTCCTAGAATTATTCCGCGTTGTTGTCGGGTCCCGGGTCCTTTCGATCCGAGGTTCGCATCAGAGAAGGAGACGTGTGAAGAAGAAGTAAGGAAGCAACACTCTAGAATTAAAGTCCAGAGAGTTTGCCGATCGATCTCCAATGAGGGCGATGGATCGGCTGATGTTTTATGGGCGATTTTTCCAATGAGGGCGATGGATCGACCCCTTAGAATTTTACGCCTAAGAAATCGTTGTCCGATTAACAAGTAATTCGGTCAAAGGCGTCAACAAAAGGGTTGAGAAATCGACCCCTTAGAGTTTAACGCCTATGGAATTGTCAACTGAAAAAGTCGACCGATCTCATTACTGAGGCCACGTTGACCGATGTCATTGCAGAGGTCACATCGATCTATTTTAGTCAGTTTTGATTGTCGACCCCCACTGTACCATTTGATGAAACCCGTGAGGAAGTGTTGTCTGCCGAAAGGAGTTGTCGACCAAACCCGATAGGAAAGTGTTGTCTGCCGAAAGAATTGTCGACCCCTACTGTTCAAATTGATGAAACCCGAGAAGTGTTATCTGTTGAAAGGGACGTCATCTGATTTCTCTTCGGTAGTTTGGGCAGAGACAGTGGCATTTAACGATTACGTTGACCGAAGGTTACGCTGACTGAACCCATATTTTCTGTTGAGCCTCTTTCTTTTAATTAAGTAAAAATTTAATACGGGGGGTTCTACACATGGTAATTCTTCCACCGAATGAAATTAATTGATTTTAAACGAGTCAGATTAATGGATCGAAATAAACATAAATTTTATGAGATTTTTAGAAATAGTGACAAGGGTAAATTTACGGGACGTTACAAATATGCATGCTCGAAATCAATCTTTTGAAATCACTCAACTATTGTTTGAAATCATTTTCATCAAATAAATTGTATGCAAATAGAATGAATTTTTCATGATTAAAACTATCTTTTTAAGAAAACTCCAATGCATCTTTTAACAACCAAATGTTTATGTTAAAAATGCAATATACTCTAATTTCAACATGTATAACCATCATACAATGCTACAAGTTCCCGGGCTTTCTCCGACAGGGTTGTAGAACCCTATGCATTGCTTCGTCTCAAGGTTTAGGGATTTTCAACTCAATGAGGATATTAAGTTGATCTCCTTCTCATTTCCATGGTCATACACATCGCACACGAAGAGGCAAGTCCAACCATTGGATTCGTGTGTTACCAAGATTGTCAACTTCCTTTTTTCCTCAAATGCATGCTTTAACACATTTTATAAAGTCAATGACATGCACATTTAAAACCATGCAACTCACCCATGCAAATCATTTTGAAAACCAGCATATCACATTGATTTAAATAATGTTTTCAAAATATTCATTTTTTAACATCACAATTGTAACACCTGAGAATTTTCTATTTTGTGCGTCGCCTACAATTTGACTTGTTAGGAGAGTTTAACTATATAAGTTTGAGGTTATGCATTGAGGAGAAAAGAGAGAAGAAAAAGAGTTGAAATTCAAACCAAAAAGTCAAACCTATGAACCAATGAAATGCAAAGGAATTTATATGCATTAAATTGAATGGAAAGTGATGAATTTTGAAGTGGCTTTCACGTTGGCTTTTGAAGGAAGAAAAGGTGTGGTAGATTTGTAATTTTAAAAAGTTAAATGGAGGAAAATTAAAAGTAAATGAAAGTTATGGTTTAAAGTTAGGTTTTCATTCCTTTTTCTTCATCTTCATCGACTTCTCTTGCTCTCCTCCATAGCCGCCTCTCTTCCTCCTTCTTACTTCATTTCTTCAAGTGATTGCAAGGTAAATTTACATGGGTTTTAGTTTATGTGTTATGGGATGAAGTTTGGAAGAGTTTTTAGGGTGTTTTAGGTAGTTTTAGGGAGAGTTGGAAAACCCTATGTTAGGGATTCCGAAAATTGAATGTTGATGTTAGATTTCTTTCTTATTTTGATGGTTTAGTTGTTAAATGACTTGGTTTAGGTAGATTTTAGGGTTAGATTGAGGATTGGTGAAGTGTTCCACAAAAATGGTTGAAGAACACTAAAGGGCCGATTCTGTCTTTGGGAATTTCGGGCTGGCCAAAGTGTTTGTTTGGTTAATTTGAGTGATTCAATGGATAGTAAACGTGTAGAGGTTTCCGAGTTGGGGTGGCACGTCGAAATTCGTTGAAAAACGAGAAAGTTATGGCCGTTTATTGTTGGACGTCGGTAATTTGTTTAAAAATCGGGTTTGGAGTTAAGTTGTGGGTTTAGGTTAAATGTGTGATTAGTTTAGTTAGCAAAAATCGTTATAATTTATGTAGTTTGTTATTAAGTGAATTTTCGTTATTTGTTAGGTGATCGAACGTGTGATTTAGTTGGACGAAGTGAACGTATCGAGCAACCTGGTAAGTAGTGGTAGCTTTCTTTCGCCTTCGGGCCTACACCATGGAACGGTAGGGCTATTTATTTCGTGTTGTGTTTTGTTGGGTTTGGTTGCATAATGGTTGACGTGCATCATTGTTTTCAGTAACGAAAATACGAGTTGTTTTTGCATGGCTGGTTGTGAGTGTGAACGTAATCAGATAAAGTAAATGGTAATGAATCTCAAATAGTGTGCCTTGTCGGGATACGGTGCTGGCAGTAGCACCCCGAAGGGAACTCTATGAGAGACTGGCTAAAATATGAGATCTGGAATAGTGTGCCTTGTCGGGATACGGTGCTGGCAGTAGCACCCCGAAGGGAACTCTATGAAGGATGGTTGGCTAAAATACGTAAAGGTCGTGAGTATGAATTCCTAGACGGTCATAGGATTCTACGATCGACGAGGGAGATTATGCATGGCCATCCTAGACGGTTATGGGATGTGAGCTATCTGGTCTTGCTCTGGTGATTTTGAGTTTGGCCGTCCTAGACGGTTATGGGATGTGTGCCTACTCAAATCACACGGCTTGTGAAACGAATAATGTAATGAACAGCAACGAATAGCAAATAAACACAACTGAGTGGTAGAAACTGCATGTATTAGGTTGCTTGCATTGTGTTGTAGTCTCATTCGTTACTCCCTACTTGCTAAGCATTAGGCTTACGTTTTGTGTTCTGTGGTGTAGGTGACGAACTCTATTCAGGTGAGGTTGATGAGACAGCTGAGGTTTAGGCTGCAGACGGGGGAGTACGGAGTCCGCCGGTGCAGGCTATTGTGGGGGCGTCTCGATTACTATCGTCCTCGGGTATTCTGTGGGAATGTTGTAAATGGTTTGGTAAGCGTTTTGTAAGGCTTTTTGGTTTAAAACAACTTCGATATATTGGGTGTTTAGTACGAATATTTACGAAAATGTTTTGGTAGTGAATTTTAATGTTTTGAGTTGGGAATATTGTGTTTAATGGTTATAGTATTTGGGAAGTTGAAAACATATATTTTTGTGTGTTTGGTTTCAGGGTTCGGTATAAAGAAATTTAGGCGTTATGCCGCTCGTTTCGGTTTTAAACTATTTAATGTCGGGTTATGTTCGCTATTTTTTTATTTAATCTTTTGAAGTCGGTTTTCTATAAAAATTACGGGATTTGAAGATTTAGGTGTCGGGAGTGTGTGGTTAAAATTTCATGGATTTTGGAGAAGTTTAGCTTAAGGAAAAGTGGAAAAATAAATTTGCAGGTGGTGACATTTACTGTTCACAGTGTTGAAAAAGTGTCGACACCAAATACAAGGTGTTGACACTTACTGTTTACAGTGCTGAAAAAGTGTCGACACCAAATACAAGGTGTCGACACCTTTTGCAAAGAAAGGGGACCCGAGAGCAAAACTGTTTTTAAAGTGTTGACACCTACTGTTCATTGTGTCGACACTTTACTGTTCATACTTCAAATTTTAACGTTTTGATGCTTATTTCAACCAGTTTCAACCCTATATTTTCCGACACATTTTAAACATATTTTAGACACATTTCCCAATAAAATTTTAGGGTTCGCAAAACCCGGAACCGAGGCGAATAATTTTATGAAAATTATTTTAATTAACATTTTAAACGCGGGATTGGATTGCAACGTAGCGCACCGAACCGGGGCGGGTTCGGGGCGTTACAACAATACAATTTGAAAACATAATTTTTTTTGTTTTATAAAACACCATTCATTTCACATCAAAACAACATCCATTTAATCACTTCAATCCACAATCAAAATTCTAAGCCTAATCAGAATCAAAGACATAATTTAAATCTATTACCGCCTAAATAATGCAATAAAAGTTAAATTAACTATTCTAAATGTAGGATTTACTTACCTATTGAAGGTTCCTCATCTCCCACAAAATTTCCACATAACGAACTAATTTTTAGTCATGTAGAATCGCCTCCTCAAGCTGAGTAACTTTCTTTTGAGGAGCAAGTCCAAAATCTTACTTTTCTCTCTCATCTTTCGCTTTTTTCTCTTAGCTTTTTCTCTCTTCTCAATCTGACTGCTTGGGCAGGGAAATGGCTGACTCTTCAGCCTTTGCCCCTCATTTCTAGATGGTTCTTGGATAAACTTTCTTTTTTAACCTATCATCTTCATGCTTTTGTACAAAATTGCCCTTCCTTCTATGGATTTTCTCAAAAATGATATGATTACTTATGTTTAAGTATACTTAGCTAAAACTAATTAATTTTAATTAATCTTAAATTAATCAACACGATTAACATAATTAATCATGATTAATTAGTTATAATATACTTAATTAATCACTTAAGCAAACAGCTTACCCAACATATGCTGACTGCCACGTGTCCTAAATTCATTGGTTGTTTAAAGCTATTGCATGGATACATGCTACAAAGTGTTGAAAATAGTTTTTCTTCTTTAACTTTCTTCAAATTCCAACTCTAAGATATAGTTTAAAGCTAAATACCAAAATAGTGTAATTTAAAGCGTAAACTACATTCATCAGACTAAAAAATAAATGACTTTTGCTACATATATCCAAATTCTTTCATTCTAAAGACATTCTTTTCCTCTACGTGTTTAGTTTAAGACTGTTAAATTTCATAGTAATTCAATTATCAAAACAAACGTTATTACACTTACAATCAAGCCTGTTCATACAAAACAGTTTCATTCTTAGCATTCTTAAGGACTTTGTACCATTTCTTCAATACAACTTTCATAACTTATATTCATATATCATCCATAATAAATATCATTAATACATTGTTGACAATAGAATATTGAAGGTTCAAACAATTACAGTGAGTCTAGATCGATTGGGCCGGTTCGAGTCAACTGGGCAGATTTAATTTGGCTCGAGCTTACTGAACCGGTTAGGTTTGATTCGACTTGGTCTGCTAGTTTTGTTCGGTTTGGTGGTCGGTTTGGTTTGCTAGCTGGTCTAGTTCGGCTTGGTCCAGAATAAGAGTTAAAACTCTTATTTTCTTTTCTTCTCTTTCGTCTTCTTTGCACGAGCTTTGTTGAGAGAGACTGCAATGCCCGATGAAGTCTTCTCGTGTCAGAGAGAGCTCAGTCGCAGGTGCCTTAGTTGACACAAAATGAAGTTCGACCGAGAGTATGATTTCTATCGGTGGAAGGTGGAGTCGAGAGAGGCAGCAATTCTTTTTCCTCAAAGGATTTCAGCCGAGTCTGGTAAGTTACTTCGGTAGCTTCTCTATTTTTTTCAGAAATTGGGAGGAGAATTTTCTATGTTCGTGTATTTTTTCCCTTCATCGAGTTCCTCTATTTATATTGGAGTTCCTCCGAATCTTTCCATAGAAGGAAGAGCACGAATCTGATCCTCCAAAATGGGCTGATTCAACGACAAAAAAGAAATGAATTGGTTTCCATTTAATTTCCTTCGTTACAGATTGGATCAATTCCAATTAGTGCAGATTGTTTCCTTAGGCAGTTTATTGAAAATTAATCTCTACTTTCCGTTTGGATTAATGGAAGGAAATAATTTCTTATTGGGATTAATTTCCTTATGTTTGAATTGCAATTTCTTTTAATTTATGGCTGAAAATTTGCGAAACAATTGTGCTGAAGTTGAGGATTATTTTGATTGACTGCAATTAGGGTTTGATTGGAAAATTGCATAAATTTTGGAAATATTTTTGATATGTTACAACAACAATCCTCAAATGGTCATAAGAGTAAGAAATGATCGATTAGAGTTTTTGTTTTCATCTTGTAAAATATGCTAACATACGAGAATTTCTATGATTAGGTTAATCCAAGACGAATGTTAATCTTTGTAAGTGACCTTTACCGTGCTAAGACTTCGAGGTAATAGATGTTTTGTATGCGTTTGGCCTTTTGGCCTATATCACAAAATGTTAGGGTAACCCGTATGTTTTCTTGTTATGCTTTTGATGATAATGACTCGATGATTTGTTTTTATGTTATGACTATGATAATATTGATTTGAGGATATGCTTTAATGTTACCTTAAGGTAATATTGATTCGAGGATACGCTTTAATGTTATGTAATGATGATATTACTTTGAAGATATGATGTTTATGATAGTCGACCGTTATGATTGAAATAGGAATGTAAAGATGGACTATATGGAATATATGTTTATATTCTACATTGTCTATTACGTATGGTTGCTGCATCATGTAAAACTTTTTTATTGAGAAAAACTGAAGGAAAGACTGAATAAACATAAATAGTCATTGTGGGCAGGGATGAGTTAGTCGTCCTGTATGAGGTGGATCAAATGATGCTTATGTAGGATCGAAAATAACCTAAGAGGGGGGTGAATTAGAATATTAACAATTTTTTTGTGTTTAGCTTACTAATTTGTACAAGTTCCAATTTAGTGATATTCTCAAGCAATAGATTAATTTTTCAGAATTAAAACTTATAGTGAGCAAATTCTAAAGAGTTTAGAGAGAAGAGATGCAACCGAGTTGTTAACGCGGTTCGGTCAATCTTGCCAACGTCCGCGTTTCAAGGCTCCTCCTTAAAGATTTCTTTAAATCTTAACTTATTGAGTTCACTCGATTGATCTTCCAGACATCGATCAATGCCTTACAAGACTATTCTTCAGGGCATCATCTTTTACACGTTCACAAATAGTAATGAGATCAAAATATTGATGAATACAAATCTCACACACTCTCAATGGATACAATCACAAGTTGATGAACTAGAAGAGGATCAATTGAATGAAGAGGTTCTCAAGTTTTGATTCGGCATCACTTCGTTGCAATTTTTCAGATTCAGTAATCTTCATGAGTCTTCATTTTTGTATTTATAAGCGTCTTCACAAAACAACTAGTGCGGTCGACACTTTCTCTTGCTCGATTGACACTTTGTTGACATTGTGTGTTACTTTAAAAGTCGTTTAACAACTCGGTTT
This sequence comes from Begonia masoniana, assembly GCA_022432975.1. NCBI lineage: Eukaryota > Viridiplantae > Streptophyta > Magnoliopsida > Cucurbitales > Begoniaceae > Begonia > Begonia masoniana. Next base: position 9,628,999 of record CM039509.1, read on the forward strand.
ACACTTTGGCTTCCCATCGACACCTTAAGGCTCTTGGAATTTCTGAATTTGATCATACGGTTAACACTATCACTGTTCGGTCGACCCTTGAAACTCTTTGGAATTTCTGCATTAGTTTCTGCAGTCGACACTATCACTGTCCGATCGACACTTGAAACTCTCTGAAATTTCTGCATTAGTTTTTGCCGTTGACACTAACTCTATCCAGTCAACACTTAATATTTTATGGAGTTTCGTAAATATGACTATCAGTCGACACTCAGTCACTTCGGTCGACACTTTGAAGATATTTTTGCAAACATTTAACTTCAAGTTCAAAAGCTTTATTGAAGACTGAAAAAACTTGAACACACACGTTAGAAAGATTAAATACCTTTCTTCAAGGGTATTTTCAATGAGAAACCATAGAAGAATTATTTCTTTGAGTTATTATCGACATAATCATCAATGAACGAAAATATGAATACAAATATTCATCATCAAAAATATATTAACTCTAAAATATACTTTAATTTAACAGCTTACTTATTTTCCTAGATTGAATTACCCCAACGATTGACCTATTAAGTGAAAGTAAAGAAAGAAGAAAGACGAAAAAGAAATAAAACACGTGTTTTTACGAAATTGCATATCATGTTCATATTATTTGTATACATTTCTTATTGAGCGTTAAACTTATAGATGACCTTTGTGTTGTAGAAGATGATTTTGACGATATACCTAATGAAGAAAATGAATTAATGATGTAGTTGAATAAGTGCTTCCAAGGGCAAGACTACGGTGAAGATTGCCCAGAAGATTGTGATTTAAGAATTATACTTGTATTAAAGAGAGATTTCAAATTAAAATGTTATTTTTATAAGTTGATTTTTATTATGAATCATTTTATTTATGATTATGCAAACACATATTTCTTTTATATTAAACTTTTAAATTGAATTATTTTGAAAGTTTTTCGTTGTTTATATTTTTCAAATGCATGTTTTTATGTTTTACTTTACTTTTATAAATTAAACATTTCCTGGATGTTGCAAAGAAACCCTCAAAATATCGCGCAAAGATTTGCTATTGAACAAAAGTTATACTGGAACGAGTGGAAGTAGTCGGAGCTCAAATTAATGCTCTCGCCGAGAACAATGTGTCAACTTAGGAGAGACATAACTCTCTCGTGTGAAAACGTATTGATACGATTCTTGTGGCTGGTTAAAGCTATATGTGTGAGGTTGATTGTCTCAAAAAATGAGAGGATGAATCTGTAACACCCGAGTTTTTCTGTATCATGTAATTGTCCTTAAAATTCTTTGTACAAAAGAAAATTGCTATAAATACGATGTATCTTTATGTGGAATTTGTATGCCAAAGTTTAAAAGAGAAAAGGGGGTCGAACGATAAAAGAGGAAATTAAAACATACGAGATTTTAAGTGAAAATTTGAATCAAATTGTGAAGTTTCTTCAAGAAGTTACCCAATGTTTGATGCTAATATATGTTAGAAAGTTGTTCTGAGGATTTGAATGGACTGACGATAGAAAACTAAACATATTGGATTAAATTTAAAAATTTAGCTTAGAAATCAGCCAAAAAAGGGAATTCACGATTTTTGAATTCCTAGCTCTAATTCTGACTTGTGTTTCTTAAATGGATGATTCTATGATAAACTAGACATTTTAAGATTTTCGAAACAATTTGAATCGTCAAAAGCAGATATGAATTGAGGGAGTTACGATTATTTGAAGTTGGACCAAATCGGTTGTGAAATCCGAATTTTTGGTAGATGTTTATCGAAATTTCATAAGTTGAGTTGGTTAAGTTAGTTGAATTAGATACTTGATGGATGTTTAAATGTTTTAAGTAAAGTTTGGAGTCATTGAACGTATATAAGTGGTTATTTAAATTATCATGTATTAATGAGTTCAATACGTATGTTTAGGTTCTCAATTTCAAGGTTACTTGAATTGCTAAGCACCCAGGTAAGTTCATATTGCATGTGTTCGGCTCTTAAGGCCTACATCACAAAGGTACTAGGATTTTTACGTTTTATGGGATATGCTGATGGGTAGCTAGGATTATAGAATACATTTTAGGTTAAGAATTATTGTTTTACTGAACTGTCTTGATGAATTGTCTACATTTATGTTTCAAGGACATGTCTATTGTTATGTTATGTGTTATGCATATCGTATGTTCATGCATCACGTTTTCAAGAAATTATGCAAAATATTTTATGCACATGTTTTATGTAAGAAAGTCAAGAAAATGTTATGTTAAGAAATGTACCGGTTAAGTTGTGGGACGGAGAATAGCATACAAAAATCGTCCACCGTAAGCCCTGCGTATCCTTACTGCGGATCCTTGGGCTGATCTGGGCCGGAGGGACACATGTTATGTTTCTGGTATCTGCTCCTCTAATACGCCTCTTTAACCACCATGTCACTGGAACTAAATTAAAAGTAAAGTATCTACATGTTTTGCAAAGTATCACACATAGCACGAGCATTTTACCGTTTAAATATGATATTGTTGAGCGTTAGACTCATTAGTTAAACTTTGTGATGTAGGTACTGACCGAACTGACGAGGACTTTGAGCCTCAAGTTGATGAGTAGACGCAGTTGGATAAACGAGTTCATGGGGGGTGATTGTGGTAGTTAGGCAAATTTTGACCCGTGGGTGAAATTCTAAGGTTTATGTTTTAAAGTCTTTTAGAATATGATGTACAGTTAGTCTTTGATTTTGGAAAAATACTGGAAATGTCTAGGTTTTATTCCATTTAGAGGATATGTCCAGTATTTATAACCCTCCATGCGTTTTGTTTTTAAAACTTCCGCTACATATTTTCTACTCGGTTTTACGAATCATGAAATGAAAGTTATATTTTTGGATAAATGGATGTATGTTTGAAAGATTTTCAAGTGGATTATAGGTTATGGTAGTAGGGTGGAATGATTGATGAGATTTGGTGAAGTGTTTTGGGTTTAAGGGGAGAAAAAGGGAAAAAGGATGGAAGGTGGAAATTGGGCACGCCGTGGCTCGCATGGTGCGCGCCCGAGGCCTGGCTTGTGTGCGCGTCGCTGGAGGGCGCTGCACACAGCCAACCGATCGCGGAGTGAAGGCGATCGAATGCCCCTAGGGAGCGCTCGCTACTCGGCAGGCAGAGCAAGTGCTGCTTGATCGACGCTTTGTGCGCGATCGATCGTCGCCTGGTATTGTTTACGAGTCGGCGGCAGAGAGTGTGCCTACCGATCGGTGCCTTGCACGCGATTGATTAGCTGACTCGATGGCCAGAATGAATCGGCACCCGAGCGGCCACCGATAGATCGCACGCAAGGTGCGATCGATCGACCCCCAAGCGCGCAACCTAGCATGCGCACTCGGGTGGACAACGCACGCGCGCCAGCAGGGCACCGCGCGCAGCACGACAGGGCGATGCATAAACGACAGGGCGATGTATAATAAAATTTTTCCACCTAGTTGGATTTTCTTCCCCAAACTTCAATTTTTTCCAACCATTCCAAAATAACATTATACATTCACATTTCAATATCAACCAACCATAAATCATTCAGACCCTTTAAAATTTTTAAACCATCAAACCTTCACAATATCAATCTCGTTAAAATCGTAAATCTTATAAGGCGTAGCAGAAGTCTTTAAAATGTAGTAAACCCCTTAATTCAAACACACTTTTCTATCAAGTTATATTTAACCAATACATTTCATTGTTTATGAAAACATCAACTCTTTTCTATTTACATCAAAACATTTCTAACATCTACCAAATTCATTTAAACAAAAAATTTTAAATACATACAAAATCCATACCAAAACACTTAGAAGTTACCCACGTATCAAAAGTCGCTCTAACAGCCACAAACATCCACCATGAACATACTCCTTCATCTGCATACTTTATCCTAGTCGAGGCTCAAAATCCTCACCTGTAAGTTCTTCACCTACATCACAAAATTCAAACTAATGAGCCTAATGCTCAACAAATGATGCATAATAAAATGAATGTTCATGCACATGCTATTCGTAAAATCATGTAGTTTCTGTTTTTCTTATTCCTTTTCTTTCACTTAACATTAGTTATTAGGGGACATACTAGGGGAGAGTAGGTACCTAATCTGATCCTGGGCAGGGACAAAGTTCTGGTCCTGGGCATGGACACGTATTCTGGTTATGGGCATGGGCAACCTAACTCAAGCCCTGCCCTGAAAATAACCATTTACGTATGTTTCATATTCGTTTCATTCATTCTGTTTTTTTACATAAAATCCTTTTCTATGATTTCGTAAAACGTGATGCATGATTCAGAAATAAAGTATATAAACATATCCTCAATCATCATAATAAAATCTCTAAATAAGATCATCATTCAAACACATGACAGTTATATGCTCCCATTTTCATTGAGGCACCATAAGTGTTTCCAATTTTCTAGTAAGTCGTTGATACTCTACTTTAACTTGCTAACATATAAGACATCTCTCAACAAACTTGGCTACGTCTAGTTTCAGTTCACATCACTAATAATGTTACTTCAAATCTAGATACTTTTGATTGCATCGAGATGTACCGTGTAGGAGGTTGAGTGTGCTTCCTCCAATTTGGCTTTTTTTAATCCAACATTGTCTGGAATACACCATATCTTACCCAAACAATTTCATCATTTGACACAAAAAATTCAGACACATTTTCATCTTCCATTTGATCTCTTACCTTAGATATGAAAACATCTCCATGCTATTTTTCTTTAATTTGCCCGAGCAAGCTTGATTGTAGCGTCATTGTTGATAATTTTTCTATTAATTCAAATGGTAAAATCTCAATGTCAAATTTATGTATCTCCTCTGCTAACCTCCTCTGAATGAGTCGTAGCAATGAAACACTTGAATAGGCTCTTCTACTTAGTGTGTCGGCTACCACATATGGCTTTTCAGGGTGGTATATGATTTCACAATCATAGTCATTTACCAATTCCAACCATCTACGTTGTAATACCTGAGAATTTTCCTCAAACAAGAGTTACCCTTAGATTTAATTGCGTTAGGAGAGCATAACAATGATCCTAGTATTATCCTAAGTATTTGTGTAATAACCCGAAAATTTTACCTAGTAAATTAAAAATCTTGTTAGAATTTCCGTGAGAGATTTTAACGGGTTAGCTAGTTTATTAAAACTTAAGATTTTATTTGGAAGAGGATTTCTAAAATTTTAGGTCCAGAGGGGGGACGCGAACTTAACGGAAATACGAGAATTCAAACAATGTGAGGGCGATTTAGTAATTAAGTTAACTAAAAATAAAATAAATAAATTAAATTAATAAAAAAAAATATATAGAAAACTGAATGGCTTCACGAAGAAGCCATTCAGTTTCTACTACCCGAGCGCCTGAACAGAGGAGCTCGAGCGACGATTCTCCTCCGGCGACCACGCAGTTCCGGCCGCCGTTCAGACGAGCGAGCTCCGGCGAGAAGAAATCTCTTTCTCCCTCTTTGATTGCGTGCTCCAGTCTTGACGAAAAGAGGTGAGTTCTCCTCCCTGTTTTCCCCTCTTATGCGCGGCCTCGGTGTGGTCTTACGGGTGGAGCATGTTGGCCGAGTTTTTCTTGTGGTTTTGGCGACGAAAATAAGGGGGGAATTGGGGTGTGCGATGGGCGATTCTCAGTGGCTGAGATACCCCTGTTTCAGGGGTGAAACCGAGAGGAAAGGGAGGGGAGTGGGGGCTGTGGTCCGGGTTCTGGAATTTGGAACCTTGGAATTGTTTAAATTATGCTTAATATGTTAGAATGTGATGAATTGGTGATAGATTGAAAGAGTTTGTTGAAAAACCGAAAATGGAAAATTGGAATTTCCTAAAAATCGGTTCTGTTTTCTTGAGTTTTGACCTTGCTATAATTATTCGTTTTAAATTCTCTCATGGGATGTTAAACTATGTTGTTAGAGGAGTGCGTGGTCACTGGAATCATTCGATTCTGATAACCGACGGGAAAATTAGGTGCGATTGAAGTTTCGGGTTGGTTTTTAATCGGACCAAATTAATGACCCGTTTAGTTAGTTGTGAGTTGGGTTAAGTTAGAAATGTTAGTTTTAGGATAAATTGGCGAGTTTAAGCCTATGTACTAACGTGGATGTTGAATTGTGCTAGGTGAAGCCGTAGGTGACGTGACATGCAAAAACCGAGCTCGCTAGGACGCCAGGTAAGTAGTAGTGTGGGTGTAAATGATTGAGAGTCGCCCAGAAGGGCCTACACCACAGTTGTTTGCTTGTTGTGAGTCGTGTGTATGCGGTGAGTGGTCTGTATGCGATGTGTGTGTGTGGTGGCCATAGGTACGTGTGTGATGTGATGTGGAGGTGAAGTCATCGTTAGTTGGTCATGGTATGTAGGTTGTGAGTCGTAGGTACGTGTGTGAAGTTATGTAGATGTGAAGTCATCGTTAGTTGGTCATGGTATGCAGGTTGTGAGTCGTAGGTGCGTGTGTGATGTGATGTGGAGATGAAGTCGGGTTAGTTGGTCATGGAATGCAGGTTGGGGTTCGTAGGTACGTGCGTGACGTGATGTGGATGTGAAGTCATTGTTAGTGGGTAGGTTGTGAGTCATGTGCAGGTTGTGGGCCAGTTTTGCATAGGTGTGAGTCCTGTGTGGGTTGTGGGCTAGTTGTGGGTAGGTTGTGAGTCATGTGCAGGTTGTGAGCTAGCTTTGCATAGGTTGTGAGTCCTGTGTGGGTTGTGGGCTAGTGTGGGTAGGTTGTGAGTCCTGTGTAGGTTGTGAGTCATGTGCAGGTTGTGGGCTAGTTGTGGGTAGGTTGTGAGTCATGTGCAGGTTGTGGGCTAGTTGTGGGTAGGTTGTGAGTCCTGTGTGGGTTGTGGGCTAGTTGTGGGTAGGTTGTGAGTCATGTGCAGGTTGTGGGCTAGTTGTGGGTAGGTTGTGAGTCCTGTGTGGGTTGTGGGCTAGTTGTGGGTAGGTTGTGAGTCATGTGCAGGTTGTGGGCTAGTTGTGGGTAGGTTGTGAGTCATGTGCAGGTTGTGGGCTAGTTGTGGGTAGGTTGTGAGTCATGTGCAGGTTGTGGGCTAGTTGTGGGTAGGTTGTGAGTCATGTGCAGGTTGTGGGCTAGTTGTGGGTAGGTTGTGAGTCCTGTGTAGGTTGTGAGTCATGTGCAGGTTGTGGGCTAGTTGTGGGTAGGTTGTGAGTCATGTGCAGGTTGTGGGCTAGTTGTGGGTAGGTTGTGAGTCATGTGCAGGTTGTGGGCTAGTTGTGGGTAGGTTGTGAGTCATGTGCAGGTTGTGGGCTAGTTGTGGGTAGGTTGTGAGTCCTGTGTGGGTTGTGGGCTAGCTTTGCATAGGTTGTGAGTCCTGTGTAGGTTGTGAGTCATGTGCAGGTTGTGGGCTAGTTGTGGGTAGGTTGTGAGTCATGTGCAGGTTGTGGGCTAGTTGTGGGTAGGTTGTGAGTCCTGTGTAGGTTGTGAGTCATGTGCAGGTTGTGGGCTAGTTGTGGGTAGGTTGTGAGTCCTGTGTAGGTTGTGGGATAGTTTTGTGTAGGTTGTGAATCTTGTGTGGGTTGTGGGCTAGTTGTGGGTAGGTTGTGAGTCCTGTGTGGGTTGTGGGCTAGTTGTGGGTAGGTTGTGAGTCATGTGCAGGTTGTGGGCTAGCTTTGCATAGGTTGTGAGTCCTGTGTAGGTTGTGAGTCATGTGCAGGTTGTGGGCTAGTTGTGGGTAGGTTGTGAGTCCTGTGTAGGTTGTGAGTCCTGTGTGGGTTGTGGGCTAGTTGTGGGTAGGTTGTGAGTCCTGTGTAGGTTGTGAGTCATGTGCAGGTTGTGGGCTAGTTGTGGGTAGGTTGTGAGTCATGTGCAGGTTGTGGGCTAGTTGTGGGTAGGTTGTGAGTCCTGTGTAGGTTGTGAGTCATGTGCAGGTTGTGGGCTAGCTTTGCATAGGTTGTGAGTCCTGTGTAGGTTGTGAGTCATGTGCAGGTTGTGGGCTAGTTGTGGGTAGGTTGTGAGTCCTGTGTAGGTTGTGAGTCCTGTGTAGGTTGTGAGTCATGTGCAGGTTGTGGGCTAGTTGTGGGTAGGTTGTGAGTCCTGTGTAGGTTGTGAGTCATGTGCAGGTTGTGGGCTAGTTGTGGGTAGGTTGTGAGTCATGTGCAGGTTGTGAGTCCTGTGTAGGTTGTGAGTCCTGTGTGGGTTGTGGGCTAGCTTTGCATAGGTTGTGAGTCATGTGCAGGTTGTGGGCTAGTTGTGGGTAGGTTGTGAGTCCTGTGTAGGTTGTGAGTCCTGTGTAGGTTGTGAGTCCTGTGTAGGTTGTGAGTCATGTGCAGGTTGTGGGCTAGTTGTGGGTAGGTTGTGAGTCATGTGCAGGTTGTGGGCTAGTTGTGGGTAGGTTGTGAGTCCTGTGTAGGTTGTGAGTCATGTGCAGGTTGTGGGCTAGCTTTGCATAGGTTGTGAGTCCTGTGTAGGTTGTGAGTCATGTGCAGGTTGTGGGCTAGTTGTGGGTAGGTTGTGAGTCCTGTGTAGGTTGTGGGATAGTTTTGTGTAGGTTGTGAGTCCTGTGTAGGTTGTGAGTCCTGTGTAGGTTGTGAGTCCTGTGTAGGTTGTGAGTCCTGTGTAGGTTGTGAGTCCTGTGTAGGTTGTGAGTCCTGTGTAGGTTGTGAGTCCTGTGTAGGTTGTGAGTCCTGTGTAGGTTGTGAGTCCTGTGTAGGTTGTGAGTCCTGTGTAGGTTGTGAGTCCTGTGTAGGTTGTGGGATAGTTTTGTGTAGGTTGTGAGTCCTGTGTAGGTTGTGAGTCCTGTGTAGGTTGTGAGTCCTGTGTAGGTTGTGAGTCCTGTGTAGGTTGTGAGTCCTGTGTAGGTTGTGGGATAGTTTTGTGTAGGTTGTGAGTCCTGTGTAGGTTGTGGGATAGTTTTGTGTAGGTTGTGGGATAGTTTTGTGTAGGTTGTGAGTCCTGTGTAGGTTGTGAGTCCTGTGTAGGTTGTGGGATAGTTTTGTGTAGGTTGTGAGTCCTGTGTAGGTTGTGAGTCCTGTGTAGGTTGTGAGTCCTGTGTAGGTTGTGAGTCCTGTGTAGGTTGTGAGTCCTGTGTAGGTTGTGAGTCCTGTGTAGGTTGTGAGTCCTGTGTAGGTTGTGAGTCCTGTGTAGGTTGTGAGTCCTGTGTAGGTTGTGGGATAGTTTTGTGTAGGTTGTGGGATAGTTTTGTGTAGGTTGTGAGTCCTGTGTAGGTTGTGAGTCCTGTGTAGGTTGTGAGTCCTGTGTAGGTTGTAGTGCACGTATGTATGCGTCTTTGCAGGCAGTGGGTGAGTGTACGTTAGTTGTGAGCTTTGTGCACGTTATGGGTGGTAGGCACGTTTGTGAAGTGATGCGCATGTGGAGTCATTGTTAGTTGATTGTGATGGTATGTGAAGTTGTAATTAGTTGATTATGGTCAGCATGCATCATGTTTTAAAGCTACGCAAAATGTTTTGAGCATGTTTTCAAGCACGGAGGAGAGTAGTGGAGGTGAGGTATGGTGTGGACAAGAGATAGGGGTGGGGTGTGACTGTGGGCCCCGTTTCGGGATGAGCTGGGACGGGTGGCGACGTGCCGATGGCAGCGCGATGTATCGACCGACTGCCTCGGGCGGTTGCACTTCGAGTCGAGACAGGGGGAGCTGTGACTGTGGGCCCCGTTTCCGGGATGAGCTGGGACGGTGGCGAAGGGCAATGGCAGTGCGGTGTATCATCGATGTCTCGGGCGGTTGCACTTCGAGTCTAGGCAGGGGCTGGAATGCGACTGTGGGCCCCGTTTCCAGGATGAGCTGAGACGGTGGCGACGTGCCGATGGAGCGCAGTGTATCGACCGACTGTCTCGGGCGGTTGCATTTCGAGTCGGGATAGGGGAGGGGGTTGGGTGTGACTTTAGGCCCCGTTCCTGGAGGAACGGGACGGTGGCGACGTGCCGGAACAGTACGGTGTACGGACCGACTTACCCGGTGTGGTTACATTCCAACCTCGGTGTGAGGCGATGCGATGAGATGATGACAACGTGTGTAGAGACCTGCATGTGTTAGGATTGCATAAACAGTTTTCATGCTTCCCGTTTATTTTTCAGCACTACTGCTAAGCTTTGAGCTTACGGTGTGTTCTGTGGTGTAGGTACTGCTGAGCTGGTGGGTGTGTACTGAGAATCTGACTAGGCGTAGGTGGCAGTTGGTGGCGTGCGACCAGGGCCCCGGTTGATGACAGTGTTAGGGCGACCCGACCCAGGAAGAGTTGTAGCATGGTGTTAATGGGGAGTAGGACTTTTGTCTTTTGTGGGGGTATTTGTATTTGTTGTATATAGTTATAGTTAAGGGTGATATGTCACCCTATGCTGTGGACTTTCTTCGTTTTGGTCGATAGCATTATCGTTCTGTTATGATGATTGTTTGGAGATTTCGTAGACTGGATAGTTTTGTAGGAGTATTCTGGATAGGTTGGGATTTATTCGTTTGCAGGTACTTGGCATTTTGGAGGCGCCATTTTCAGGCGTTACTCTGCCGAAATTTTCGGGGAGGACACCGTGGTGCTTAATGGTTAGGAATAAGGAAAATTAGTGAGTCGTTTAGCTCAGAGTAGTCCCTGTAGCGAACCAAGAATCCGGGTGGGTTTTCGGGGCGTTACAATTTGATTTAAAAAGAGAAGGTTGGAGAAAAAACAATAGATTAAGGTAGATTGTTTTGTGTAATTGTGGTTTTAAATTAAAGGAAAGAGAAATAAGATAGATGAAGAGTGGAAGAAGTGGAGTCTTCTACGTAGGGAGAAGAGTGAAGGTGAGGGGAGGAGGTTGATTTTATAAATTACATTAGTTTAGTGGTAAATGGTAATAAGGTAAAGTGGGGTTTTAAAATGTGTAAAGTGAAGGGGTAAAAGACAATTTCATTGTTTTCTTCTCTTCTCTCCCACGTTGGCAGCCATTGGAGAGCCTTCCCTTCACGTTTCCTCCAATTTCACCAAGATCTAAGATTAGTTTTTGATTGGTTTTGTGATTTATGCATACCTTTAGAGGTTTTAGCCATTTTTAGTGAGTTTTGGTGAGTTTTGGAAGAGTTGATGAAACCCTAAGTGGGAATTCTAAAAATTGTCTTATCCTTGCTATGTTTTCTTACTATTTTGAAAGCTTAGACATCATATAGGGCGATATTGATTGATTATATAGAAAGATTAAAAGTTTAGTCGAATTTTGTTGAAAACCAGAAATTGAGCTACATGTAACCGGTTCTGTTATGTAAAATCTGACCAATTATGCTGTTTGGTTTTGGAAAATAGATCAAGGCATTGGATAGTAGACATGTAGAGGTTTACGGAATGTATTGGATCGTTCAAATCTGATGAAAAATGAGAGAGTTATGGCCGATTGAAAATTGGGCAACAAAAAGGGAGAAATTTCGAGATTTTTTTGGTTGAATGTTTTAAAGTGAGTTTGGTTTGTTGCTAGAGTCAAAGTAGGCATCCCTTAGATTTGTTTTGATGATTACTAAGTTAGTTCCATTAATATGTTAGGTTACCGAGTTGAGCAATTGACATAACAGAAGCGAGTGAATACTTTACGGAGATCTAGGTAAGTAATGGATTGCATGTGTTTTGCCTTAGGGCCTACACCATGGAACGGTAGGGTTTGAATGTTTGGTTGTTATTGTTTTGTTGGTTGATCATATGTGTTGACATGCATTATGGTTTTTGAACTGCAAAAAACGAGATTTGAGCAAGTCTACAAAACGAGAGTATGAAATATAAGAAGATAAGAAGAGATGTAACGGGTATCAAGTAGTGTTGCCTCGTCGAGGGATGAAGCTTGTGTGGTAGCACTTCGAGAGGGTCTCTACGAGAGAAGCACTAATGAAAATACGTAAGATTATCGTGAGTAGGAACGCTTCGACGTTAACGTGTTAGTGAGAAAGCACTAGAGGGTTCTATGACCGGTGTAGGAGGAGATTGTTGTATGGCCGTCCCGTGTGTGGACATGATATGTGCCTCCAATCTCGTTCCGCTGGGTCAAGGTGTGGCCATCCTGAGTGGTGATAGGAAAGGTGCCTACTTGATCCACACGAGAAAGTGAAAGAGAAATAAACGAAAATGAAACGAGAACAAAATAGAGTGTAGAAACCGCATGTTCTAGGGGTTGAGTTTATGCATTGGTTTTAAGTTCATTGTTCCCTACTTGCTAAGCATTAAGCTTACATTTTGTGTTCTATGGTATAGGTGACGACGAGCTTTCAGGTGAGCTTTGTGAGCGTGGGTAGGATTAGGATGGCAGTTGGTGACACGCTTTTGTATGCCGGTGCTGGCAGTGTTGTTGGGGCGCCTTGACCGGCAGTGAGGTGTGATTTTGTGGTAGAACTTTTGATGAAAAGAAGTTAGGTTGTATATATGTTAGGGTACCTAGAACTCTTTTGGTGTGTGAATTTTCATTTTGATGTATAAATGGTTTGGATTATAGCTTTTGGTTTTTAAACCTGTGTCGATATGTTTGGTTTTTAGAGTCATCCATGTAGTTCATTTTCACAAATTTTTATCCTTTCGCTTATGTTTGCAAGTCCTGTTTTTGGGGTTTTAAAGGGTTGAGGGGTGGAAAATGTTGGGAGATGGTTGGGGTAAATTTTATAGGTGAAATGTAGGTGAAGGAAATGAAGAAAAGTGGAAAAAGGGGAAAAGAAGAAAAGTGGTGCGGGATGCATCGCTGGAGACACTGGGTGCGCGCGCAGCAGGCGCTGGGGCGCGTAGTGCCCAACCGATCGATCGGCGCTGGGCGCGATCGATCGGCGCGGGCGCTAGAATTTTGTTGATCGCGGTAGAGAATCTACCGATCGATCACCTCTCTTGTGCGCACTACCTGTGCACGCGGTGATTGCGCGGGTGCGTGCAGCGACTGCGCGCGGTGCACTCGCTGTCTGGGTGACGCGCGCACTGAGTGCGAGCGCTGCTTGTCTTGTGGCCTAAAAATAATTTTTTTCAAAAACTTGATTTTTAAACAAGTTTCAACCCGATCTTTTACGACACCTTTTAAACGTATTTTACGACTGTCCCCCACATATTTTCAAGGATTTGAAAGACCCAAAAACCGAAACGAAGTCTTATCGAAAAATGATTTAGTCCTCATTTTAAATGTTTGTAAAGTCAAGTCCATGGCATCCTGGTGGCCTGTGCGGGCCGGGGTCGTCACATACGTTGTGTCATGTTCAGGTTTTTCTGCTTCAAAAAGTACTTCAGTCTCTTATGAAGCATCACTATAAACAATAAATTTCCCTGTTTCAAACAATATAGTGAATATTGGTATCAAAATTAATATTTTCTTCAACTCTTTGAAGTTCTGATCATATTCCTCAGTCCATTGATACTAGGCACCCTTCCTGGTTAGTCTTGTGAGTGGTGTGACCCTTTTTGAGAATCCTTTAACAAATCTCTTATAGTAGCCCGCAAAACCTAGGAAGGTTTGTGCTTCTACTACATTCTTAGGTTGTGACTATTTACTAACTGCTTCAATTTTCATTAGATCTACTAATACTCCCTCCTTTGTGATTATGTAACCGAGAAAAGTCCATTTCTTTGTCTAAAATTCACACTTGGAGAACCTAACATACAACTTCTCGCGTCTCAAGGTTGATAAAACAGTCCTTAAATGTTCTTCATACTCTTCCTTACTCTTTGAATAAACAAGGATGTCGTCAATAAAAATGATCACAAATTCATCTAGGAACTCTTTGAATATCTGATTCATTAAGTCCATAAATGCATAGCACAACTCAAAACTCATAGTGGCCATAACTTGTTTGTCATGCCATTTTGGGTACATCCTTGATTCTTAACTAATGGTAGCCAGATGTGATATCTATTTTTGAGAAAACTCCAGCTTCTTTTAATTTGTCAAACATATCCTCAATCCTTGGAAGTGGATAGTTGTTCTTTACGTTAACTCTATTATGTTCTCGATAATTGATGCCCAACCTCATTGATCTACTCTCTTCTTCAAGAATAGAACTGGTGTGTTGCCCATGGTAAAAACCTTGGTTGAATAAATCCCTTTTCATGAAACTTGTCAAGTTGGACCTTCCACTCCTTCAATTAGGTTGGTGCCATTCTATACGGGTTTTAGAGATGATTGACGTCATTTCAGGTAGAATAACAATGTTAATTCTACGTCTCTAGCTAGTGACAAGCTTGTCAAATCATCAAGAAATTCACGAACTATCTACTTCTTATCTGTGGTTGTTTGCTTCCTCGGGGTTAAGTGCATATATCGCTTGCCATGAATCTTAAACATCAAGAATTCAATAACTTTTGTGCTCGCGAAACTAAAATAACTAAAATTCTCAAACCTTTCTTGTCACCATGAATTAAGAATGATTCTTCTCCAAGCAATTGAAATCATACCGTCTTCTTACAACAATCAATAGTTACATAGTATTTGGTTAGCCAATGCATGCCAAGGATAGTATCATAATCTTGCATTGCAACAAAGATGATCAGGTTTGCCTCCAGTTCTTTATCTCCAATATAAACATTGCACCCTCGAACAGTTGAATCACCAGACATTACATTAACCATAGGTGTAGCTACTCTCAACTTATGCTCTAAAGATTCTATTACATTAACTAATTTCTTAGAATATATAAGAGATATAAAGGAGTGGGTTACCCTCGAATAAATTAATATGAAAGAAAGTATTCTAGAAATTAGAAGCGAACTTGTTACAATACTTGCATTCCCTTCAGCTCTTTCTTTGTCATGGCAAAGACTCTAGTAGTTGTCATTGGTTGTCCTTTGCCATTCATAGACAATCTTTAATGAAATGTTCAGTATGACCACACTTGAAACAAGTCAGTATCCTTGCTCGACATTCTCATGCATGAGCCTTCTTGCAGTGGGACACGTGGGTATGGTAGGCATTGCCGTCTGGTTCATCGGTTCCCTTTTGATAAACTTCGAGGCTCCACTAGCAATTTCATTGTCATTGATCGCTTAGATCCACTCCATTGTTGTGGTGGAAGTCTATTTTTTATCGACTGTGTTGCATGGCTAAACCTGTTCCTATATTCTTGTGCTTTAGAGATCTTTTGTTCTCCAATTTTTGCATTAAGAGCTTTTTAAACTAGAAAAGCAAAAAGAGTGTCCCGTGAGATGATAAGGTAGACATCCTTAGATATCTCTGTCCTCGGTGCTTGAACAAAACATTTCAACTTCAAAGCCTCATTGCTAACCATGTGTGGGACAAAGCGAAAGAGTTAGTCAAACTTGTACACACAGTCGACTACGCTTTCAGTTTGCTTCAGTGACTTGAATTCTTAGATTTTGCATTCTTCATTGTGTCAGCAAAGTAATTCTCATAGAAAAATCTTTAAACTACTACCATGTCATAGTGGCAAATTGACGCATCACCTTCACTGAGTCTCACCAATAAAGTGCATCATTGCTAAGCATAGAAGATGCACAAGCCACCTTTTTTACCTACACGATCTTGGCATATTCAAATATCTCTTCGACGATTATGATTCAATCTTCTACAGCTGCCATATATGTCAAGTTACCATCGAAAGTTATGGGATTCAATCTTCAAATTCTCTCATAATCAATGTCCACGATGCCTGTTTGGAATATGAGTCTGTACATTAGCAGCCTGTGGCAGTAGCCGCTTGGGCTACTGCAGTTGTTGTCTGCATTAGTTGTTCGATTTTCCTAGTTGACTCTCAATCATATCCATTATTTGATCGAGAACAACATCTCGTTTGGTACTATTCCTCTACGATTAGCAATAAGCTACATTACAAGGATTTTTTTTTTTTTTACTTTATAAATCTATTCTTATATATATGTATATATATTTATTTGAAATAATTAATTTTGAATGTACTAAAATTGTATATCACAAAAAAATATATGGTAATTTTATAAAAAAAAAATGATTAAAGAAATTGTGACAGCCCCAGACCGAACCCGATCGGGGTCCGGGATCAGAGCCATCACTCCGGGACAGATAACGGAAAACAGTGCCTATTTTTTTTGAACAGATCGGTCAAAACAGTGGACATTATACCTTTAAAATATTTACAGAGAAACAGAATCGAATGACAGGAAACATGCACTGCCATCGCAAACCCTAAAAAAAAACGTAGCTTTACAGAGAGGGAGAAACTGCAGTGAGTAACAGAAAACATTTACAGGGAGAGAGAAAATTCTCGGGTGAACCGAAAAAACAGAAATGAACTTAATTTAAAAGAATTCAGGCTGGCGGAAGACTTAGTATAAAAAAGCTTCGGTGGATTGAATAAAACAAAAGTGTGCAGTGATAATCGGAAGGAGGAGAGTAAACACTAGGCAGAAAGATAAAACTATCGGCGGATGCAGATATAACAAAGATGAACAGTGCTAATCGGTGGATGTGAACTATAAACAAGAATTGAGTCACCCGGTAGAACAGACAGTAAACGAAATCGGTAGAAGGAGATGACGTCAGCCGGAAGATGGATAACGTCATCGGTGGATGCAGACAGTGAACAAAATCGGTAGGAGAGATGACGTCAGCAGGAAGATGGATGACGTCATCGGTGGATGCAGACAGTGAACGAAATCGGTAGGAGAGATGACATCAGCCGGAAGATGGATGACGTCATCGGTGGATGCAGACAGTGAACGAAATCAGTAGGAGAGATGACGTCAGCCGGAAGATGGATGACGTCATCGGTGGATGCAGACAGTGAACGAAATCGGTAGGAGAGATGACGTCAGCCGGAAGATGGATGACGTCATCGGTGGATGCAGACAGTGAACGAAATCGGTAGGAGAGATGACGTCAGCCGGAAGATGGATGACGTCATCGGTGGATGCAGACAGTGAACGAAATCGGTAGGAGAGATGACGTCAGCCGGAAGATGGATGACGTCATCGGTGGATGCAGACAGTGAACGAAATCGGTAGGAGAGATGACGTCAGCCGGAAGATGGATGACGTCATCGGTGGATGCAGACAGTGAACGAAATCGGTAGGAGAGATGACGTCAGCCGGAAGATGGATGACGTCATCGGTGGATGCAGACAGTGAACGAAATCGGTAGGAGAGATGACGTCAGCCGGAAGATGGATGACGTCATCGGTGGATGCAGACAGTGAACGAAATCGGTAGGAGAGATGACGTCAGCCGGAAGATGGATGACGTCATCGGTGGATGCAGACAGTGAACGAAATCGGTAGGAGAGATGACGTCAGCCGGAAGATGGATGACGTCATCGGTGGATGCAGACAGTGAACGAAATCGGTAGGAGAGATGACGTCAGCCGGAAGATGGATGACGTCATCGGTGGATGCAGACAGTGAACGAAATCGGTAGGAGAGATGACGTCAGCCGGAAGATGGATGACGTCATCGGTGGATGCAGACAGTGAACGAAATCGGTAGGAGAGATGACGTCAGCCGGAAGATGGATGACGTCATCGGTGGATGCAGACAGTGAACGAAATCGGTAGGAGAGATGACGTCAGCCGGAAGATGGATGACGTCATCGGTGGATGCAGACAGTGAACGAAATCGGTAGGAGAGATGACGTCAGCCGGAAGATGGATGACGTCATCGGTGGATGCAGACAGTGAACGAAATCGGTAGGAGAGATGACGTCAGCCGGAAGATGGATGACGTCATCGGTGGATGCAGACAGTGAACGAAATCGGTAGGAGAGATGACGTCAGCCGGAAGATGGATGACGTCATCGGTGGATGCAGACAGTGAACGAAATCGGTAGGAGAGATGACGTCAGCCGGAAGATGGATGACGTCATCGGTGGATGCAGACAGTGAACGAAATCGGTAGGAGAGATGACGTCAGCCGGAAGATGGATGACGTCATCGGTGGATGCAGACAGTGAACGAAATCGGTAGGAGAGATGACGTCAGCCGGAAGATGGATGACGTCATCGGTGGATGCAGACAGTGAACGAAATCGGTAGGAGAGATGACGTCAGCCGGAAGATGGATGACGTCATCGGTGGATGCAGACAGTGAACGAAATCGGTAGGAGAGATGACGTCAGCCGGAAGATGGATGACGTCATCGGTGGATGCAGACAGTGAACGAAATCGGTAGGAGAGATGACGTCAGCCGGAAGATGGATGACGTCATCGGTGGATGCAGACAGTGAACGAAATCGGTAGGAGAGATGACGTCAGCCGGAAGATGGATGACGTCATCGGTGGATGCAGACAGTGAACGAAATCGGTAGGAGAGATGACGTCAGCCGGAAGATGGATGACGTCATCGGTGGATGCAGACAGTGAACGAAATCGGTAGGAGAGATGACGTCAGCCGGAAGATGGATGACGTCATCGGTGGATGCAGACAGTGAACGAAATCGGTAGGAGAGATGACGTCAGCCGGAAGATGGATGACGTCATCGGTGGATGCAGACAGTGAACGAAATCGGTAGGAGAGATGACGTCAGCCGGAAGATGGATGACGTCATCGGTGGATGCAGACAGTGAACGAAATCGGTAGGAGAGATGACGTCAGCCGGAAGATGGATGACGTCATCGGTGGATGCAGACAGTGAACGAAATCGGTAGGAGAGATGACGTCAGCCGGAAGATGGATGACGTCATCGGTGGATGCAGACAGTGAACGAAATCGGTAGGAGAGATGACGTCAGCCGGAAGATGGATGACGTCATCGGTGGATGCAGACAGTGAACGAAATCGGTAGGAGAGATGACGTCAGCCGGAAGATGGATGACGTCATCGGTGGATGCAGACAGTGAACGAAATCGGTAGGAGAGATGACGTCAGCCGGAAGATGGATGACGTCATCGGTGGATGCAGACAGTGAACGAAATCGGTAGGAGAGATGACGTCAGCCGGAAGATGGATGACGTCATCGGTGGATGCAGACAGTGAACGAAATCGGTAGGAGAGATGACGTCAGCCGGAAGATGGATGACGTCATCGGTGGATGCAGACAGTGAACGAAATCGGTAGGAGAGATGACGTCAGCCGGAAGATGGATGACGTCATCGGTGGATGCAGACAGTGAACGAAATCGGTAGGAGAGATGACGTCAGCCGGAAGATGGATGACGTCATCGGTGGATGCAGACAGTGAACGAAATCGGTAGGAGAGATGACGTCAGCCGGAAGATGGATGACGTCATCGGTGGATGCAGACAGTGAACGAAATCGGTAGGAGAGATGACGTCAGCCGGAAGATGGATGACGTCATCGGTGGATGCAGACAGTGAACGAAATCGGTAGGAGAGATGACGTCAGCCGGAAGATGGATGACGTCATCGGTGGATGCAGACAGTGAACGAAATCGGTAGGAGAGATGACGTCAGCCGGAAGATGGATGACGTCATCGGTGGATGCAGACAGTGAACGAAATCGGTAGGAGAGATGACGTCAGCCGGAAGATGGATGACGTCATCGGTGGATGCAGACAGTGAACGAAATCGGTAGGAGAGATGACGTCAGCCGGAAGATGGATGACGTCATCGGTGGATGCAGACAGTGAACGAAATCGGTAGGAGAGATGACGTCAGCCGGAAGATGGATGACGTCATCGGTGGATGCAGACAGTGAACGAAATCGGTAGGAGAGATGACGTCAGCCGGAAGATGGATGACGTCATCGGTGGATGCAGACAGTGAACGAAATCGGTAGGAGAGATGACGTCAGCCGGAAGATTCCAGAATACTCCAGAATACAAACTTAACTGTCAAATACAGCGGTTTTAAACATTGAAACAGAATCTACATTGTTTCAAAATTTCAAGACAGTACAAAACTTAACATATATTTACAGAAACTCCCAAACAGAAGTTTTCTACAGGGCTTTTAATACAAGGACCCGAATTTCATAAAACTTTACAATATGAACTATATTTTAAAAAAACTTGAACCTCAGAACAGAATTATGTCTAACTGCAGCAACCACCCTGTGAGCTCGATCCACCAGTTACATCAGATCGTCATTTTGAGGAACAAAGTCCTCTGTTTCAGGTTCAGTACCTACATCAGAGAGTTCACCTATGAGTCTAAAACTCAGTAAGGACATAATCAGAATGCTGTGATTCAAAATGCTATGCATGCAGTTTTTCAGAAATACGGTGACAGTACAGAGCATTAAGTTACAGTGGCAGTAGAATTAAGTGGAGCTTATAGGGGAACTGGCAAACAGTGGGGGAGGGGGAGGGTGCACTATCAGGCACATTCAGGGATACAGTACAGTAAACGGTAAACAGTAAACAGTTCTGGGGCCAGTCCCCGTCTCGCACTTAACCTGGTACATTTCAGTCGGATTTTATCTTGTTTAGTTTCAAACAATGTACAGAAAACATTTACATGTCTTTCAGAGAAAACGTATATGCATGAACGGTGCTTGAACCTAGACAGGCAGACAGCAGAAATAAGACAACAGAAAGTGAATCGAAGCCAGACATTTCAGAACATAGACTATAACCTTTCTACCCAAAATAACCTGACAGAACAGGAAACCTAGTACCTCCGTGATGTAGGGCCTTAAGGGCCAACCTACGGTTATGAACTTACCTGTTTGCTGCAATGTAGAATGCTCGAATGTCTCTGGAACGCTCGGATCTGTTGCTGCAATGTAGAGAAGTTAAACAAGTTGCAAATGCTAACAAATAACTTGGAAGATCATGCAGTAAACTCCATTCAGACTTGTAGAAAACAACGAATGTGTTTCCATACAAAAACCGAGAGTTTTCTCCCAACTATCTTAACCTAAAGCTTCAGCATAACCCATAGTTTTTGCTTGTCCAAATGTGTTAGCATTAGAAGATGTTTACCTTAGCGGAGGAGCAGAAAGGAATCTGGGAAGATCGAAGTAACTTCGATGGTTGTTTGTCGACAGGAAGAGAGAATACAGAGAGGAAAAAGGAGAGAGAGAGAGAGAGAGCAGAGAAGAGAAGTGAAGAGGGTTTCACGTAGAAGGTGGAACTTAGCTTCTTCAACAAGTTGCCAGATGCCACACAACCATTGGCTATCTCCCACCAACCTTAATTTCTCCCCAATTTACCCTTCCATGCATTTCAACTTAGTGTTTTGGTTTAGTTACACATTAGTTTAGTTCTCCACTAATTATTCCAACAATCCAACCAAAAACATTCCCTTGTATTAATATAATATAAATCCCGTTTAAATGATCCTGGAAAACTATTACATGGCAAAAATGCCGGGTGTTACAGAAATACTTGTTGATAAACAGTCTTCTAGATGTATGATGAGCATATAGAGTTAGGGGTGGGCAGACCCGAACCCAACCCGAGCAACCTAACTGAACCGAGGGTTCGGTTCGGTTTGGTTCGGGTACATAAGTCTTTTTTTTGTGTTCGGGTCGGGTTCACTTATAGAATTTCGGGTTCGGTTCGGGTGGCAGTCAAACCCGAACCGAACCTAAAAACCGAACCCTGAAGCTTGCACAAATATTAGGGCTTACTGCTTAGGGTGTCGAGATTGGAAGTTGGAACTCGGGATTGATTTTCTGTTTAGGGCAGCAGACGACTGCTCGGCGAGCGGCGACAGACGATTCCTCGGCGAAGCGAAGCGACAGACGACTCATCGGCGACAGACTACCGACGACTCCTCGACGAAGCGACAGACGACCGACGAGACGACTCCTCGGCGTTCCAGCGGCAGCGACAGACGACTCCTCGGCGACAGACAGCTCCTTGGTGCTCCAGCGAGCGACAAACGACAAGTATAGAGCAGGTATTTATCGAAGGATTGCTTGATCGAAGGATTGGTCATTGTAGATTTTTACAGTTTTTTTGGCATGTATAGCTTTTGTTCATTTGGTTATTACCTGAGTTCTGTTTGGGCGGACTGAAAAACACTTGGTGAGGCAAATGTGATGAAACAAAATTGTAGGTTTTTCTGAGGCTGCAACTTGCAAGGTTTTAAATTTTAATTGTATTTATTTCATGTTTACAAGGCTGAACCGACTTGACCCGAACCGAACCGAACCGAACCCGAACTTTTCAGTTCGGGTCTGTTTTAAGTTATTCGGGTTCGGGTTCGGGTTCGGAAACCGGAACCCGAAACCGAAAAGGTAGGTTCTGTTCGGTCCAAAACCGAACCGAACTGATGATTGCCCACCCCTATATAGAGTAGTCTACATAATCTTTTAAAAACTTAGTACTCTGATACCAATTGTAACGACTCAAAATTGTTTTTTTCTAATTTAAAACTGTAAAATTTTTCCCAAATTGATTTACAAATTAAGTTTAATTAAATCGTTATGAAACTGTAAATTACCAAATTCAAATTTTTTTGATAAATATTAAAAATCATTTATTAGGTGGAATCTTCGAAATAGACCTCACGAATTTTTAGGAAAAAGTCAATGCTAGACAATCATTAATAAAATAAATTTATTAAAATTTAAAATACTAGGAGAATCAATTTAAAAATTCAATAACTAATGAATAAATTATTCAATCTAAAAGACAAACGAAAGTTATTCAAATCCAGCCAAATATGAAATATCCTTTAAATTATAATAAAATTGAAACATATTTTAAATTACTCTTCTGAACCAATAACAACATTCTCCTTTGTATGTTCACTCAGCTCTTAAAATTCTCGATCAGTACTACTTTCTCTTTAGATAAAAATTTGCATACATTACCAAATTCAAATTTTTTTGATAAATATTAAAAATCATTTATTAGGTGGAATCTTCGAAATAGACCTCACGAATTTTTAGGAAAAAGTCAATGCTAGACAATCATTAAATAAAATAAATTTATTAAAATTTAAAATACTAGGAGAATCAATTTAAAAATTCAATAACTAATGAAATAAATTATTCAATCTAAAAGACAAACGAAAGTTATTCAAATCCAGCCAAATATGAAATATGCCTTTAAATTATAATAAAATTGAAACATAATTTTAAATTACTCTTCTGAACCAATAACAACATTCTCCTTTGTATGTTCACTCAGCTCTTAAAAATTCTCGATCAGTACTACTTTCTCTTTAGATAAAAATTTGCATACATCACAAAATTAATTTATGAGATAAACTTAGTAAATAAAAATATGTGCATATAAATTTAATTGCATACATTACCAAATTTCATGTTTAAAGTTATATAATAGATAAAACTTATTTTTAAATCTTATCATGTGTTCAAACTTTCATAAAACTAACGATTTCTTATCCTCATAAAATTTTATTATCCATATCAATTTATAACTATGCGATCAGACTTTCATTAGTCATCTCATATTCATCATGCGTTCAAGTTTTTATTAATCATCTCATATTTATTATGCGTTTCATTAGTCATCTCATATTCATTATGCGTTCAAGTTTTTATTAATCATTTCATATTTATTATGCGTTCATACTTTCATTAGTCATCTTATGTTTTCCGTCAATTTCATCATATTCATGCATTTGTACTCGCATACATTATGTCCTATCATTTTTATCTTTTTACATTTATATGTAAATAACTTAACATGCATGTCCAAGTAAATATCATAATTGAATAGTACAAATTATTTAAAGAAAATAATTTAAATATATATTTTGTGATGCAGGGCTCACGGCTAAAACGTCAAATCCTTCTCTTTACTCACTTGGATTTTTGAGACAATTTGGTTCGGATATTTCAAGCTTTTGAATAATCTTCTCTACCTAAAATTATCGCGGTTAAATTGCCTCTTAAATTCTAACAAAATTTTTAAAAGAAAGTGGGTAGAAATTCCTTATTGAAAAAGTCTTAGATTTGAGTTCGAATCGATTTGGACGATCAGAGATGATTCAAGTTTTTTCTGGATCGATTCTAGCTCAAGTGGGTCGAGTGTGGGTCCACTGGGTTGGTTTTGGTCATCTAGGCCTGTTGGAGTCATCTGGGCGGTTCGAGTCAGCACGCCGGTCCAGTTTGGTTCGGCTTGGTATGCTGGCTGGGTTCGATTTAGCTTGCTGGACCCGTTTTGGCTTTTTAAATAAGTTGGGGTCGATTGGAAAATGGACCCAACCTTCTTAGCCTGCGTCTTTACTGTCGAGTGTCGAGAGAGAGAGACTTCTATGCACAAAGAAATCGTCTCCTGTCGCTGTGTAATGTCACCGATGGAAGGTGATTCTCGTGTTGGAGAGAGCTCGATCGGAAGGACCCTTTCTGTGCAAAATGGAGTTCGGCCGAGAGAGGGATTTTTGTCGAAGGAGTCGCTCGGCCGTTTGGGGCAGAGTTGAAATTTCCTCGAAAGACTTCGGCCATGTTGAAGCAGGCCGCGGTGGTCGGAGATCAGATGTGGTGTTTCCAGCGAGGTAAGAACGTCTCTAGTTTACAGAACTCGAGAGAGAAGATGTTTGAGTTTTTGGTGTGCAATTTCCCTTCTTCGAGCACCTCAATTTATAGGAAATAGAGCTCAATTCTTTCCTAAGAAGGATTGCCTGAATCTGACCTTCCCGGATCTGGACAGGTGGGGAAGAAGATAATGAAGGAGGAGGTGGAGTGGGAACAGAGGAACGGGGTAAAGGTAGAGTTGGAATGATAATTGGGATAGGGGAAGAGGGTGAAGGGACAGTGGAAAAAGGGAACTTAGTCTCATAAAAGGTTAAATTACGACTGATATAGATCCGGGAAAACAAAATATCAAAGCATATATAACACTAATGATTCTGGCTATAAACGAGGAAAGCACACTTAGAAGATCGGGAAGGAGTTTGTTAGAGTTGTACGACCTGAGACAGGGAAAGCACAGACAAACAAGGACGCGAAGAAAAGAGTAATCAGGTGATTTTTGAAAAAAGACATTGATATGGAGATACGCCTTTAAGGACAAGCGTTGGAAGACTGTTGATGAGCAAGGCAGTAGTGGAGAAGGCATATGGCCAGAAGCTGAAAGGAGGTGTTAGAATGATGGAAAAGAGCAAGACCCATTTCAACTATATATGTATGTTCTTTCTTTCCACTCGACCATTTTGAGTCGGGCATGAAATGCGGTGAAGAATTCCTTTGGATTTGATGAAAAGGAGTGAGAGGGCGATATTCCCCACCCCAATCCGATTGAAGGGTTTTGATGGATACGATGAATTAATTTTTGATTTGATTGTAAAATCGAATGAAATAATTATAAACCTCATCCTTTGTTTTAAGAAAATATAGCCAAGTGAATTTGTTGTAATCATCGATAAACAAAAGAAAGTAAGGGACACCAGACAGATATTTGTGGAGAAGAACCGCATAGATCCAAATGAACAATGTCAAGGGGAGATGAAGCACGACTTGAAGAAAGCTAGAAAGATAATACGTGTGAGAGGAGTTAGAGACTGAGGAGGATAGCAGATCCATTGAAGGAGACAAGGATGGACAGACTGTGTAGAGCCCGTGACGGACGTCACTGCAGAGAAGAACCATCAACGATCCTTAACGAGAAAATATGAAGAGTGAAATTCAACAAACACATCATTATTACAACAAAGACGATAAACACTGATCAGATTTGAAGTCATAGAAGAAGTGTGAAGGACATTTAGAAGTTGAATATTTTTTTGAGGTGACGAGATTTCAGTATTTCTAACACTAAGTATAGAAATAAATGTACTAGTTGCTCATGTCTTGTAAGGTATTGGAGATGGAATTAATTTTTTGAAAATTCAGAGGCTGAGAGAGAAGAGAGTCAGTAAGAGAAGCATACAACCAACTCATAACAAGTTTGGCTGAAGATGATCGCTATCAAGACCATTGGCAGTCACAATATTGAGAATCTGGTTTTTTCCAAATGATATAATTGGTGGAATCCAAATTCATCGTGAGGGCTTGATTGATAGAGGGAAAAGGAGGAAGAGACGAGGAATCAGATGAAACAGAGTCGTGGAGTTAGGATGATATGCCATGGAAGGCTCTGGTAAGAACTTCTATTCAGTATTCTGAAGATTAAAGATGATGGATGATACAGCAATTGTAGACCATTCTCTTTTATAATTACAAGAGAATATTCTAGAAGTATCTACCAGAGTTGGTCATAACAAATCATTTGTTCTTACATTACTTATTCTCCCCTCGGACCCATTATCAATCTCAATCGCCAGCCAGGTACACCTACCATCAACCTCTTCCCTTAAACCAGGGGGGGTGTTACTATTGTTGAATGAAGCCTCTGCGTGCCTTTTATCACGAGAAGCAAACATTTGGAGATGGAAACTCAAAACATCAAATCATTGAGCACACGAACAAATGTGGCGAACCCTTTATGTACTACATAGCTTAAAGAGCAACATCGAACTGAATCCTTTTTTTCTCAGAAACAAATAATAAATAAATAAAAAGATGTCAACTTGGATGTTTCTTGGAGTTGAAAAAACGCGCTTTGACGGCCACCCACGGCGGCCAACACCAGAAGAAGTCCGATTTGCCATAGATGGTGAAGCTGCTGCACATCTTCCACCTTCCCCTGTCTCTGGATCTGCTTTCTCCGAGGGTTGAATACAATGGCAATGAGCTATTATGTTTTATCTGCTTTCTCCGTTTGATGAGGACAGACGACTCAAACCATTCTTCTCCGTCTGATTACTATCCATGGACTCCTCTTTTCTTCTACTACCAATTCGCAGCAGGCCGTACAATTTCCGAAATTCCCCGACGCCGTGGACGCTCTCCCTCGATTCGCTTTCCTTCGCCGTCCTTCCGTCTGCATTGCTTTGCAGCGCGCTGATCACCCATTTTAACGCCCTGCTCGGCGAATTCCTATTCGCTATCATTATCTCCCCCATCTCATGCCTGGCTCATACTCCCTCCGCTCTCCAATATCTCCTCCACCTGCGGGAATAGCTTGTGATCCTTCACCCCCAGATAGCTACTCGCCATGCTCTTGAACGCCGTGAAATCGCACGCCGGGAACTCTATGTGAACGTCCACTCTCCCCGGCCTTAGAACCCTCTCGTCTACCCCATCCTTCCCCTTCATTGTAAACACCATTACTCTCTCCTCCCCGCAGCACGAACATATCCCGTCCATGAAATTCAACACCCCTGACAAGCTCACTGGTGACCGTTCACCTCCCACCATCCGATCCAGGTCTTCAATCACAATCAACGACTTGGGGGTCGTTTGTAATAGCAGCGTCTTCAGATCTGAATCGTCCGACACTTTCGACGTATCGATCTCGAACATATCGTAGCCCAAAAACTTGGCCATTGCCGCCACGAAACTTGTCTTTCCGGTGCCGGACTGACCATAAAGCAAATAACTGCGTTTCCAAACGCGGCCTAATCTGTGATAATACTGCTTCGCTTTCATGAAATGTTCGAGATCAGACTTCACCTTATTCTTTAAATCAACATCCATCACCACCGTCTCAAACGGTTGCCGGATGCGTAAACGGCACCGTTCTCCACCTTCCGTTTCCACTTGTGATGTTCATGTGCAGTCTGATTTCTTTATTCCTCAGCTCAATCTCTTCCGAAACCGAAAGGATGTGTTGCAGATACTGGCGAAATACGCGTCGCTTCTCTCTCCTCTTCAGCTTCAGCACGATTGAAGAATTACCCTCTCCGTCTCTAGACTTGTCGTTCGTCCAAAACATTTTAGCACCTAAGAAAGAATCGCGGATCGTCTGGTTCGAGTCGAGTTGGAGGAAAATATCGCTGGGCTTGGTCCCGGAAAACAGGTTGGTGAAATCGGAGTCCTCCAGCGAAGGTAAGGAATTGAGGTAGATAGAAACTTTGCGGTAAAGTTGATTCTCTTGGAAATGATGGTTGTATTGGGGGATTCTGTAGTGCTGGTATACATGGAATCGATCGGTAATAGATTGCCAATACTTGACGAGAATGTAAACCAGAGAGGTTCTGAAAACGAAGCGAAGAAGGAGAAGAAGGAAAAGAAGAAGCAAGAAGAGGAACAATAATAGGGAACCCGAGACCATAGCTATTCCTCCCGGTCCAAGCCAAGAGAGGAAAAAAGACGAAAAGCTTCGGGATTGTCGACTCGAGAATTGTGGTTTGGCTGGATAAAGAAAATCCCAGAAAAGAAAAGCAGGGGAACGAGGATGGAGTGGCGTGGGGGAGATGAAAAACTACCAGAGAGAGAATTTAATGGGAGGATATGGGAGGTGAAGGAGGGGCGGGTCAAAAGAGGAGATGGGAGAGAAGGAGACACACGGGATGAGGTTGGGTCATGGGTGGCCATGGCCGTAATTGTCTGACCAGGGAGCGTAGACTCTTTGCAGAGGTTTGAACTTTCAAGTTGAATGTTGAAGTCTGTAATGAAGTGGCCAAAGGCCAATTTCTTGGTTTCTTTTTTTTTTTTTTTTTTTGTAAGATACACGGTTTTCTCCATCAAGTTGAGGTATCGACGTTTATGGCGTTGATCAATTCTAAAGTTCCAAGTTGGTGATATAAAAATTTAAGCCATAAAGTTTACTGGATTAGAAGCATAAATCAATCATCTTTTGTCTTCCTTTGCCTTTTGAGGCGGCAGTGACGTGGTCCATGTACCGCGATAACCTTTTTTCTGGTTATTATCGTTGAAAAAATTCCATCTTTGCGTTGACAAGGATGTTGGCAGATTTCTTTTTCCTACTTGATGAGGGTTGAATTTCCAAGGGACTATTAATGGAGGCTGCCTCCCCTGACGACCCCAGTGCCTAACTGGACGCAGGCGAAAGCAAGTTGTGAGAAACTACCAACTGGGCGTCCACATCCTCTCGTCGTTGTACATTTAATGATTGGCAGTGGTTGTGAAATTGCAGCGCCACCTATATTTTCCTTCCATTAAAGATGCCAACTCTTAACTTTGTCTGATATTTTCAGAGGTTTAATCCTGACAATCTGTGTTGATGGGGCTAGAGAATCAGATTAGTGGTTTGCGCCGAGGGGAGGTATGGTGCAATATATAAATGGTTTTTCTGGTCCGTTTTGGAGACAAAAATTAACTCTCTACACGCTCGTTGTAGCTAGCCTCTAATGGTTGACGGCGATTCTTCGTTGCTTTAGCGGCAACAAACTCTGTTCGTCGGGAACAAGGGCGCTCACCCTCTTAGTAGCTTGTTCAGCAAGGTGTCTCTCACTCGATGTTCTTTCTTTTGTTCTCGTAAGCACACACACTTTTTATTTGCAGAAGCAATAACCTACCACTTTAGCAATCTTCCTTCCATTTTTAACATTCACAAAGGCTTTTCACAATAATGGACCAAGGCCATCATGGATCCGAGCCCATACATTAGGCTCAGATCCCAACAAACTCCCTCTACGGGACATGTGTGGGCTCCAATAAATTCGCTCTCCGCCGACAAACCTCGAGCTTCTCCTTTGGCAAAAGCTTCGTTAACATATCCGATCTGTTCTCACTGGTGTGCACTTTTGCCAAGTGCAACTGCTTACGTCGCGAGCAAATCTCAAACTCAATGTTACCTCACATCAATATGCTTAGACCTCGAATGAAACGATGAATTTTTGGAGAGGTGGATAACGCTCTAGCTATCGTTGAACACAATGTACTTCTCTTGGTGCAAACATAATTCCTCAAGGAATCTCCTTATTCACAAAGCCTCCTTGCAACCGTCAGTAATCGCAATGGACTCGGCTTCTGTGGTAGATAGTGCAACGCACTCTTGTAACTTTGATTGTCAAGACACGGCTGGGCCTGAAAAAGTCATCAAGAATCCTGAAACGGGCTTCTTGGAATCAACGCACCGGCCATATCTGAATCGATATAACCAACTAGCATAGGATCACCGCTACTGAAACACAAACACAACTTGGAGGTACCTCGGAGATATCTGAGTATCCACTTCACTGTTTCCCAATGTTCTTTACCAAGATTGGAGAGGAATCCGGCTGACTACTCCTACGGAATGAGCAATATCAGGTTGAGTGCAAACCATGATGTACATCAAACTGCCAACTACAGACGCATAAGGAACTCGACTCATGTCTTCCTTGTCTGTCTTGTCTTTCTCACTTGTAGGACATTGCTCTGAATTGAGCTTGAAATGACCTGCAATGGGAGAACACACAACTTTGGCCTTGTTCATGTTGAACTTTTCAAGTACATTTTCAATGTAGTCTTCTTGAGACAACCACAGTTTCTCATTCTTCCTATCACGAGAGATCTTCATACCATGTATCTTTTTAGTCACACCCAAGTCTTTCATCGCAAAAGATTTGTTCCACTCTTCCTTCAACATAACAATCTTGTTAGTATCATGGCTTGTGATCAACATATCGTCAACATACAATAGAAGAATAATGAAGTCATCATCAAAATACCTCTTGATGAACACACAATGGTTTGACAATTTTCAGCTGTACCCGTGACTCACCATGAAAGAATCAAACTTCTTGTACCACTATCGTGGAGCTTGTTTGAGGCCATACAAGCTCTTCTTCAACTTGCACACAAATTGTTCTTTTCCTCTAATTTTGAATCTCTCGAGCTGTTCTATGTAAATTTTTTATTCTAAGTCACCATGAAGAAAAACAGTTTTCACATCAAGTTGCTTGATCTCCAAATTCAAACGCACAGCTAAACCAAGAGCAACGCGAATCGAGGACATCTTCACCACCAGTAAGAATATTTCTTCAAAATCTATTCCTTCTTTGACCGTACCCCTTCACAACTAACCGAGCCTTGTATCTTGGCTGTGAGCTTGCATTTTCACTCTTCAACCTGTAAACCCATATGTTCTTGAGAGCTTTCTTGCCTTGAGGTAACTTCACTAGGTCATACATGTGATTCTCGTGAAAAGATTGCATCTCCTCTTCCATGGCTTTCAACCACTCTTTATTCTCATTAATGGAAGTCGCCTCTTGGTAAGTGTCTGGCTCTCTGGCATTTGTGAGCATTATATACTCATCTGAGGTGTATCTTTTCGAAGTATGTCGCTCTCTAGTGGATCTTTTCAAAGGAGGTTCGTCTGGCAACTCTTGAACTTCTTCTTTGACTTGCTCAGTTGGTTCAACATCATTAGCTGTGGGGACTTTGTCATTTGCGGGATCGGTATCATGCTCCGGTTCCACTCCCCCTTGATCGGAATGCTCTATAGGTGTAGAAATTTGATCCAAATCGATCAAATCATCACTGTATTTTTTTGCCATTTCCGCCTTATTGATGTCTTTGATATCTTGGTCTTCCACGAACACGACATCTCTGCTTTTGACAAGCTTTTTCTGCACTGAGTCGTAGAGCCTGTAGTGAAACTCATAAAGACCATAACTGATGAAGACACATGGCCTCGTCTTCACATAGAGCTTCGACCGTTCATCTTTCAGAATGTGAACAAAGGCCTTGCACCCAAAGATTCGCAGATGATTATGAGATACTTCTTTTCCTAACCACATCCTATCTGGGACTTCAAAACCCAATGGAACACTCGGCGTGAGATTCCAAACATGAACCACTGTACTCAAGGCTTCACCCCAAAAGGACCTCAGTAACTGTGACTGAGAAAGCAAACGTCTCACTCTCTCAACAAGTGTCATGTTCATTCTCTCAGCTAAACTACTCAACTGAGGAGTCTTCAGAGGTGTCTTTTGATGCTGAATACTCTGCTCTCTGCAATACTCATCAAAAAGGCCGCAGTACTTCTGTCCGGATGCACTTGAGTTTTAGACTTGTTTTTTTTCACACGAGCATAAAACTGCTTGAAGACGTCTAGCATTTGATCTTTTGACTTCAACATATACACCAAAATATTCCTTGAATAATCGTCGATGAAAGTCACAAAATACAACGCACCACCAAATGTTATTGTCTTCATCAGACCACACACATCAGAGTACACCATGTCGAGTATACCTGGTTTTCGCGAGTGAGGAGCTCTCTTGAAAGCTACTCGAGTCTGCTTATCTGCCAAACAATGAACACACCGATTTAGAGAACTATTTTTCATACCTGATAGTAGGTTCTTCTTGGCTAAGATCATCAAGCCCTTCTCACTCATATGGCTAAGCCAGTTGTGTCAAATTTCTACCGCGCCTTCATCGTCCAATGCATGGACTGTGGAATATGTGATTTTCGTGTGCATCACATACAATGAAGAACATTTTTCTCCCCTCGCCACAATCAAAGAGCCTTTAGTGAGCCTCAATTTTTCATCATGAAAGGTGTTGCAAAACCTTTCGTTGTCGACTTGCATGTCAAGATCAAATTCATACGGATGTCAGGGATGTGCTTCACACCTCTCAAAACCAAGGTGTTGCCCTTGTCGGTCTCCAAACTCAAGTCTCCCATACCAATGGCTTTTGCAACGCCATCATTTATCATCCTTAAACTTCCAAAGTTACCGGAAGTGTAGGACGTGAAGAAATCTGATACGCTTCAGGTTATGGACCAAACGGAAGCAACAAAATAGACACAAAAATCAGATCTTGGATAAAACAGAATCTGATCCAAAAATTACTCAACTTGAAAAAATCGTAACTTTCAATTGGCTAAACCAAATAGACTGAAATTTTAACAGAAGCTTACTTGGTATGCGTATGAAAGACTCTCAAAATTTCGTAGTAAAAATTGCACCGGATCAAAAGATATTCAATAAACAATAAGACTTGCACAATCTGTTCAAGAAATTCCGATCTTCAATATATTTCCGAAAATCATAACTTGATCTGCGAATATCTAAATAACGTGAAAATTTAGGAGGATTTTACTTCATGCGTGGATGACAATCCCTGAAAATTCCAGAGGTTGAATTGTTGAGATGAATAATATAAAAATCAAACACTGATGCTGGTTTGAGAATGTGCTAAATTGGGGCACCTTTCGGGTCTTGTCTTCTCTTTTGAAGAAGCGTACCAACAAGGAAATTTTGAGAATTCGTACATCCTTATGGGGATGCTTTACCTTCAACTAAGAGTGTAATACCTAGCTTTTCTGGATATTATTATTTTAATGTATAATGACATTTTTGTAAATATATCAAATTAAGTCCGTTTTACAAAAAGGAAGCGACATTAGAATCCTAACGATTAATAGGAATTTTAAGAAATTTACGAGAATTTTTGGAGTAATAACGCCATATTCCGAGTAATTACCTCTATCGTAATGTAAAGGACGTTTTAGTAAAAATAGTAAACGAGGTCCGAATTGCGAACGGATAGTTTTGTTAGAACCCAAATAATAAATTAGTCTTATTGGAGAAATAAGAAAATTTGGAGAGGCCAAATCGCTAATCAATTAA
The DNA here is from genome assembly GCA_022432975.1 of Begonia masoniana. Taxonomy (NCBI): domain Eukaryota; kingdom Viridiplantae; phylum Streptophyta; class Magnoliopsida; order Cucurbitales; family Begoniaceae; genus Begonia; species Begonia masoniana. Next base: position 9,662,126 of record CM039509.1, read on the forward strand.
CGAAACGAAAGACGAAACAAATATAAAATATGTACTAAGGGCAAAATAGTAATTTGCAGAATCAAATTTATATTAAAAACTCAATCTTCCTTCTTCCTTCACAATTCTTCACGCCAGAACACTTCTCTGGTTTTTCCTCTCGGCTTCTCCTCTCTGCCCGCGACGGATTCTTCAACGCCGACCTCCGTTTTTCCTCCCGATCGTTCTGTTTTCTTCACGCTTTCTCCTCCAATCGACGCTCTAGGTATGATTATAAAGTTTTAGAGCGTTAAATTCCGAGTTTCGTAGAGTTAAACCAATTAGGGTTCGTTTAGGGTTTCGATTAAAAACGAGATTTAGGATTCGAAATTTGTAGATTTGCTGTAATTGAGTATATATTGAACGTATTGGACGTTATTGGACTAATCTAATTGATTTAGGAAAAATGTTAGAATTTGCGAAATTTTGAGATTTTAGGAAAAACTCGTAAATTGGGAATTGAGGTGTCAAGCGTAAATTGCTCGAATAAATAGCTCAATAAATTGGATTAGAACTTTTGGAAGTTCCTTAGTTAAGGTTTTGTAAATATGGACAATCGATAGCTTAAACCCATTTTAACGTCGATATTATGTTTTACCTCAGACAAACAACGCTCGTGGACGGAGCTTGAGCTGTTTTGGACACGAGGTAAGTTCTCGTGATCTTCTCTGGCCGATTGGCCTACACCGTACGTCGAAGTCGTCTCGAGGAGTTTTGGTGATGCGTTTGTTTAAATTGTTTGTGGTTGGGTAGTTAGGTCAGTTGTCTATAGATTATGTTTGTTTATCGTCTTGATGGTACACATGCTGATTGTTTACTTTATGCATTTGACTGCTCATGCATCATGTCTATTAAAGCATATGTTTAAGAGAACGAATGAAATGAATCTACGTAATCTGTTATCTGGTCACGGCGAGGTGGTTTAGACCTCGGTGACATTCTGTCTGCGACCTAATTAAAAATGTAAAATGAACCAACGAAATCTACGTAATCTGTATCTGGTCACGACGAGGTGGTTTAGACCTCGGTGACAATCTGTCTGCGCCTAAGGATCTAATCTGAATCTGTTATCTGCATGAATCTGAATCTGAATCTGAATCTGAATCTGAATCTGAATCTGAATCTGAATCTGAATCTGAATCTGAATCTGAATCTGAATCTGAATCTGAATCTGAATCTGAATCTGAATCTGAATCTGAATCTGAATCTGAATCTGAATCTGAATCTGAATCTGAATCTGAATCTGAATCTGAATCTGAATCTGAATCTGAATCTGAATCTGAATCTGAATCTGAATCTGAATCTGAATCTGAATCTGAATCTGAATCTGAATCTGAATCTGAATCTGAATCTGAATCTGAATCTGAATCTGAATCTGAATCTGAATCTGAATCTGAATCTGAATCTGAATCTGAATCTGAATCTGAATCTGAATCTGAATCTGAATCTGAATCTGAATCTGAATCTGAATCTGAATCTGAATCTGAATCTGAATCTGAATCTGAATCTGAATCTGAATCTGAATCTGAATCTGAATCTGAATCTGAATCTGAATCTGAATCTGAATCTGAATCTGAATCTGAATCTGAATCTGAATCTGAATCTGAATCTGAATCTGAATCTGAATCTGAATCTGAATCTGAATCTGAATCTGAATCTGAATCTGAATCTGAATCTGAATCTGAATCTGAATCTGAATCTGAATCTGAATCTGAATCTGAATCTGAATCTGAATCTGAATCTGAATCTGAATCTGAATCTGAATCTGAATCTGAATCTGAATCTGAATCTGAATCTGAATCTGAATCTGAATCTGAATCTGAATCTGAATCTGAATCTGAATCTGAATCTGAATCTGAATCTGAATCTGAATCTGAATCTGAATCTGAATCTGAATCTGAATCTGAATCTGAATCTGAATCTGAATCTGAATCTGAATCTGAATCTGAATCTGAATCTGAATCTGAATCTGAATCTGAATCTGAATCTGAATCTGAATCTGAATCTGAATCTGAATCTGAATCTGAATCTGAATCTGAATCTGAATCTGAATCTGAATCTGAATCTGAATCTGAATGAAGCTTGCTGAGATTTTTATCTCATAGTTTGTCTGTATGGTGTAGGTGACATTAAGGCAGGTGAGGATGAGATCCCTCCACCTGAGGAATGAGGCAGTTGACGGAGGATGGCCTGCAGGAGTGTGTTGGCGCAGTCGATGCTTAACCGACCCGTGGGGAAGTATGTATAGATTTTGGGGTTACTTGGATGTTTGAGCTGATGATTGTATAGAATATTTTAGGATGCTTGGTTCTGGTAGTTGATAGATTTACGTTTTGAGGTTTTAAACGTTTTGAAAATCTATTTTTTTTATAAACTGCTTGGACATTTTAAATCAGGAGGAAAGATACACTTTCAAACATACCCACGCCATTTGTTTTTACAAAAGTTTGAATTGCGTTTAAGCCGAATAGTGGAGCTGATAATTGGTGAAGTATATATGTTTCAGGATGTATAATTGAAGAATTAGAGTGCATGTTTAAGTAAAGAATTGTGCAGGGGATGTGAAGTTTTACTCTCTGGAATCCAATTCCAGAGAGTAAGATTAGTCGCTGCAATATGCAGCGCTTGCAGCGACCAATCGCTGCTTCTCTTTTCCTCTGCCTTCCAGTTTTGCCCTTGGCCGATTTGATAAATGTTTTAATTGTTTTATTAATTGTTTTAAATAGTTTTGCGGTTATAAATGGTTTTGTTTTAAGTGGTTTAAAATGTAGACTTCAATTCTGCTTAAGTTTATAAAAAAAAAAAAAATAGTACGGGAAATTGGGTACAGTGTTATGGTCGTGACAGTTTATGGTATCAAAGCCCCCGGGTTTTAAAATCAGTTCTGTAGACTGCTCGACTGCACAGCCACTACGCGGACATTCTTCATCAACTGTGAGTATGTTTATAGTTTTATTTGATTTCAATTTCTTAGAGATGTTTGCATTTAACTTTTATAGGAGTTATTTATAATTATGGTGCGTCGAGGAAACGATCGAGATGACCGAGATGATACGATAGATACCCTTAAAGATTTCATTGCTCAACAGTCTCAACATATGGAGCGACAGGCTCAACAGATGGAGAGACAGTCTCAACAGTTGGGCACCCTTATTGACCGAGAGGGCGTTAGAGCTCGGGAGACAGCTATTTTGGGTAACCGTGGGATGGAGAGATTTTAGAAGCTCCCCGCCCTATCTTTAACGGACAATCTACGGATCCCTCTTCAGCCGAAGAGTGGATTCGCACCATGGAGGACATGCTGGCATATGCTAGCATTGATTACGGAGAGAGGGTTGCTTTGGTGAGTTACCACTTAGCATTAGATGCCCGATTTTGGTGGGATTCTATCAAGGCGACCACCGATGTGACGATTATGGGCTGGGAACGATTCAGAGAGTTGTTTTACGACAAGTATTTTAGTCATACCGTACGAGAGGCGAAAATGGTCGAGTTTATGCAGTTACGGCAGGTCAATTCTATTGCCGAGTACGTGAGGAAGTTTGAAGCCCTTTCTCGATTCGCGCCACGTCAGGTCAGCGTTAACGAGGACATGGTACGCTGATTTTTATAGGGACTTAGTCAGGAGTTCCGAATGCGCCTTACTATATCTGAGGTGCGGAATGTATCGTACGACGAGATAGTGGCCAGGGTGCTTGATATTGAGGCCGTTGATCTGAGTTATGTCAAACCGAGGGAGCCAGCTAGGGGCTTCTTTCGTGAGATCCAGCCTCAACCCCGAAATGAAGATTGGCAGCCACGAGGACAATCACAGCAACAACAGAGAGGTGTTAAAAGGCTGTATGTGGGAAATAATGACCAGGGCAAGGGTAAGCAGGTACAAGGGGTTTCACAAATGCCTTGGTGCCCTAAGTGCCAGAAAGAACATGGTGGCGAGTTCCGGGTTCGCACGAATAAATGTTTTAGGTGTGGCGGAGCTGACCACTTCGTCAAAGATTGCCCGAAGCCCGGCCGAGATCAGTCAGACAATGATCGGAGGAGGTTTATGCCAAGGATTTTTGCATTCATCGAGCCTGGTGACATTGATGATGGGGCCCAGCCTCCTCTTATTACAGGTACTGTCTTAATTGCCTGTATGACGGTATGTTTATGTTAAATAGATAATGATAATAATGATACGCTTAAAAATAGAAAAGTAAGAAAATAGAAGGTGGGTAAGAAGGATTATTAGGTGAACCTCAAAGAGAAAACGGTAAACTACATATAGGACAATAAAGACTAAATAGAAATGTAGTTATACATTAGTAGGATTAGTTTGATTTAATCAGCAGAGTTTGCGCACTTAAGGTTTAGTGACAATTAGAGGAATACACCCTATGAAATATGCTTTTTTTTTAAGTAGGTAGGGATTATGTCTAATTGACAACCCCCTGGGAGTATTAGAATACGATTAATCAATGAAGATGAAGGTTTAGATATAAACCTATTATGGAATACCTTAGATTGTTGTAATACTTGGAGTGTATTTAAATAGATGAAGTACCGTAGAACTCGTATATTGGGGATTCGTGTGAAGTTAAGAGTGTTTAGATTAAGATAGAATTCAATAGATAAACTTAGAATAAATGTCGAGTAGAATAGTTAGAACCCGACTAGGATGAGCGAAAAAAATGGTAAGACTAGTCAGTAAATTCGATGTAGCCTTGCATGAATTTAAGGAGGAAGTGAGAAAGATTGTTGGAATAAAATGAGAGGTTAAGATTGGAAGTAGGTCAGGGTTTAATGGCCAGCAAATTGCAAAATTTGTAAATTATAGAATAAAGAGGATGGGGATTTTGACTGGAACCATCTAAGTAAGCTTAGCAGTGAGGCTAAGTTAGCGAATTTTCAAGAGTTCGACTTGTGTTTGACAAGTCAAGACCAATAACTACATAAATGACCTAAAGTTAGAACGCACAGATTAGAGCAAATCATGGGTGGAAATTTTAGAATTTAACGACACACGGAGTTAATAGAGATCTAAGATAGAAAAAGGAGTGTAACGTGAGTAGTATGAGACTTTTAGTTAAGAATATAGTGATAGAATTCAAGGACGAAGTTTAGAATGAATGCGATGTTTGTAAGAAATTCTGGTGACATAGTTGAGGAAAATAACAGTGTGAACTTAGTTGTGAAATCCGCCCTGAAGTAACTGGCGAGATTGGTGAGTTGCCAAGGAAAGCGTGTGATTTGGGAGAATTGGTAAGACTTGGTGTGTGAGTGAGGATATGTACAATCCAATTGAGAGTAGAGATTACAAATTTAAGGCTAATGTTGGAGGGAATAGTCGACGTTTTGGTTTAGAATCATAGAGATTGACCCTAGGGATGACGGGATCAGAGTTAATAAGGGGAAGTTCAAATTTTGTTAGAAACAGGATCCTACGTAGGTACCGACGGTAGCTCATAGTTTGACTCACATAGACCAAGTAGTATTATAGTCGTATAGTTGTAAAGCATAACAATGAGGACTTAATTAGGAAACCCGCACCGAAATAGTCTCCAAAGGTCAATGGGTTACCCCAGGAGATAAGTGACCAGGAAATCCTATGGTGATGGGGTTACGAGGAATCGTTACTCGAACGAATATGGAAATTTGAGTTTGCATGCGTTTCAACTACTGACGGAGTCAATGAAATTACGGAGAAGTTTGGGCAAATCTATTGGGGATTTAGGAACTTGACTATGCTCAATACCCTAGTAAGGAAGTGTACGATCAAATCGAAGGTAGAGAATACGAATTCAAGGTCAATATTAGAGAGTAAAGTGTAGAGTTTTGGTTAGGAACCACGAAGGATGACCGTAAGTACAGATGATAATTGAAGTATAAGGCCGTATGACGTGAAACATTAATATCAAGGACTATAAGTTAGGGAAAATTTTGAGGACAAAATTTTAAATAAGGTGGATAGAATGTAATACCTAGCTTTTCTGGATATTATTATTTTAATGTATAATGGCATTTTTATAAATATGTCAAATCAAGTCCGTTTTGCGAAAAGGAAACGCCATTAGAATCCTAACGATTAATAGGAATTTTAAGAAATTTACGAGAATTTTCGGAGTAATAACGCTATATTCCGAGTAATTACCTCTATCGTAATGTAAAAGACGTTTTAGTAAAAATAGTAAACGAGGTCCGAATTGCGAACAGATAGTTTTGTTAGAACCCAAATAATAAATTAGACTTATTGGAGAAATAAGAAAATTTGGAGAAGCCAAATCGCTAATCAATTAACGAAACGAAAGACGAAACAAATATAAAATATGTACTAAGGGCAAAATAGTAATTTGCAGAATCGAATTTATATTAAAAACTCAATCTTCCTTCTTCCTTCACAATTCTTCACACCAGAACACTTGTCTGGTTTTTCCTCTCGGCTTCTCCTCTCTGCCCGCGACGGATTCTTCAACGCCGACCTCCGTTTTTCCTCCCGATTGTTCCGTTTTCTTCACGCTTTCTCCTCCAATCGACGCTCTAGGTATGATTATAAAGTTTTAGAGCGTTAAATTTCGAGTTTCGTAGAGTTAAACCAATTAGGGTTCGTTTAGGGTTTCGATTAAAAACGAGATTTAGGATTCGAAATTTGTAGATTTGCTGTAATTGAGTATATATTGAACGTATTGGACGTTATTGGACTAATCTAATTGATTTAGGAAAAATGTTAGAATTTGCAAAATTTCGAGATTTTAGGAAAAACTTGTAAATTGGGAATTGAGGTGTCGAGCGTAAATTGCTCGAATAAATAGCTCAATAAGTTGGATTAGAACTTTAGGAAGTTCCTTAGTTAAGGTTTTGTAAATATGGACAATCGATAGCTTAAACCCGTTTTAACGTCGATATTATGTTTTGCCTCAGACAAACAACGCTCGTGGACGGAGCTTGAGCTGCTTTGGACACGAGGTAAGTTCTCGTGATCTTCTCTGGCCGATTGGCCTACACCGTACGTCGAAGTCGTCTCGAGGAGTTTTGGTGATGTGTTTGTTTAAATTGTTTGTGATTTGGTAGTTAGGTCAGTTGTCTATAGATTATGTTTGTTTATCGTCTTGATGGTACACATGCTGATTGTTTACTTTATGCATTTGACTGCTCATGCATCATGTCTGTTAAAGCATATGTTTAAGAGAACGACCGAAATGAATTACGTAATCTGTTATCTGGTCACGGCGAGGTGGTTTAGACCTCGGGATCATTCTGTCTGCGACTAATTAAAAATGTAAAATGAACCAACGAAATCTACGTAATCTTTATCTGGTCACGACGAGGTGGTTTAGACCTCGGTGACAATCTGTCTGAATCTGAATCTGAATCTGAATCTGAATCTGAATCTGAATCTGAATCTGAATCTGAATCTGAATCTGAATCTGAATCTGAATCTGAATCTGAATCTGAATCTGAATCTGAATCTGAATCTGAATCTGAATCTGAATCTGAATCTGAATCTGAATCTGAATCTGAATCTGAATCTGAATCTGAATCTGAATCTGAATCTGAATCTGAATCTGAATCTGAATCTGAATCTGAATCTGAATCTGAATCTGAATCTGAATCTGAATCTGAATCTGAATCTGAATCTGAATCTGAATCTGAATCTGAATCTGAATCTGAATCTGAATCTGAATCTGAATCTGAATCTGAATCTGAATCTGAATCTGAATCTGAATCTGAATCTGAATCTGAATCTGAATCTGAATCTGAATCTGAATCTGAATCTGAATCTGAATCTGAATCTGAATCTGAATCTGAATCTGAATCTGAATCTGAATCTGAATCTGAATCTGAATCTGAATCTGTCTTCACCGCGACCCGCACCCGAGCTCCCGACGACAGCCCGACGACAGAGACGAGCGACGCATCTCCGACAGCCAACGCGGCGACTTCTCGCCGTTTCTCAGCAGACAAGGCGACGTGCGATCTCCGGCCCTTCTCGCGCACAAACCGAATCGTGAGTGATTCTTCGCCCTGTTTCGGTTCAATTTGGGGCCGAGGGTGACGAGCTCTGAATCTGAATCTGAATCTGAATCTGAATCTGAATCTGAATCTGAATCTGAATCTGAATCTGAATCTGAATCTGAATCTGAATCTGAATCTGAATCTGAATCTGAATCTGAATCTGAATCTGAATCTGAATCTGAATCTGAATCTGAATCTGAATCTGAATCTGAATCTGAATCTGAATCTGAATCTGAATCTGAATCTGAATCTGAATCTGAATCTGAATCTGAATCTGAATCTGAATCTGAATCTGAATCTGAATCTGAATCTGAATCTGAATCTGAATCTGAATCTGAATCTGAATCTGAATCTGAATCTGAATCTGAATCTGAATCTGAATCTGAATCTGAATCTGAATCTGAATCTGAATCTGAATCTGAATCTGAATCTGAATCTGAATCTGAATCTGAATCTGAATCTGAATCTGAATCTGAATCTGAATCTGAATCTGAATCTGAATCTGAATCTGAATCTGAATCTGAATCTGAATCTGAATCTGAATCTTAGTAAAAATAGTAAACGAGGTCGATTTGTGACGGACAGTTTTTAATAGAACCCAGATAATAAGTTGGATTTATTGGCGCACTAAGAAATTCGAAACGGTTGAAAACACGAGAGGTAGTGATTTTCAATAAATAAAATAAAAACTAATTAAAATACAATAATGAAATAAAAATAAAATTAAAATTAAAAAATTAATTTTAATTAAATCAGCAGAATGGTTAAAAAACATTCTGCTGTGTTTCTTCACCGCGACCCGCACCGAGCTCCCGACGACGCCCGACGACAGAGACGAGCGACGCCTCTCCGACAGCAACGGCGGCGATTTCGCCGTTCTCAGGCAGACAACGGAGTGTTGAGCTCCGATCACTGGCCGTTTATGGTCACTTACCTCCGGCGTGGGTTTGCCAACCCTTGGCCGGCTATTGTTGCTCGCCGCGGAATGCTCAAGTTGAGCGAAAATCTGAGAATTCCGAATTGGGGGATTTCGGTTTTCGGTGTGTTGCCTCGTGATTTCGATTTGTTTAAGGCTAATTGAGGCTAATTAGGGTTGATTGGTGAGGAAATTTATGAGAATTGATGAAAAACCGAAATGGTGAAATTCCCGGTTTAGGGCAGATTCGGGTTTTGCTGCAATTGACCTAGCTACGGTCGATTGTTTTAAAATTCCTTTTGGCAGATTAAAATAGGTTATTAGAGGAGCGCGTGGCCACTGGAATCGTTCGATTCCGATAACCGACGCGAAAGTTACGCGCGTTCGAAGTTTCGGGTCGGTTTTTACCGAACCCAAATTAGGGTGTGAAATTGATAGGTTTATAGTAATTAACGATGTAAAGGACGTATTGAACGTTATTGGACGGAGTTAGAGTGAATTGCGAGAAATGTTAAATTTGTGAATTTTCGGGTTTTTAGGAAAACTCGTTAATTGTGATTTTAAGCTATCGAGCGTTAATCGTTGTTTAAATACTTCGATTAATTAGGTGAAGATTTTAGGGAAATTCCTTAGTTAAGGTTTTTGTTAAATTTGGACATTTAATTGTTTAAGCTCGTATTAACGACAAATTGATGAAATTGCGTAGGTAAACAACGCTCGTGGACGGAGCAAGAGCTGCAACGGGCACGAGGTAAGTTCTCGTGATCTTCTCTGGCCGATTGGCCTACACCGTACTTCGATGTAGCGTCGAGGATCTTAATGGATTGTTTGTTTTAAATTGCTTTGGGTCGGGTAGATAGGTTTATAATTGTTAATAGGTTATTCTAATTTGGTCTTGATGTATGCATGTTGGTTGTTTAGTTTATGTTCATATCTGCTCATGCATCACGTATTTCAACTGTTATGAAAATGAATTTCTGCACGATGTTTTAAGTAAATGCAAAGAAAGAATGACCATTCGGTTATAGTTTAAATGGCCCGTCGGTATACAGGTTATAGAAAAGCAAAGTAAAGAAAAGTTTAATGACCCTTCCGTATATAGTTTAAATGGCCCGTCGGTATACAGTTTATAGCAAAGCAAAGTAAAGCAAAGTAAATAAAAGTTTAAATGACCCTTCGGTATATAGTTTAATGACCCTTCGGTACTATAGTTTTAAATGACCCTTCGGTATATAGTTTAAATGACCTTCGGTAATTAGTTTAAATGGCCATCGGTATACAGTTTAAATGACCCTTCGGTATATAGTTTAAATGTCCCATCGGTATACAGTTTATAGCAAAGCAAAGCAAGAAATCGGTATACAGTTTATAGGTAAGCAAAGCAAAGAAATCGGTATACAGTTTATAGCAAAGCAAAGCAAGTAAAGTAAGTAAAGTAAAGTAAAGAAAACAATGCATGATTTACAGATTCATATGCACAGCACGCCTTTGCATTTACTAGAGCTTACTGAGATTTTATCTATAGATGTCTGTATGGTGTAGGTGGTTACGAGGAAACAGGTGAGGACGAGCTTCCTCATCCTGAGGCATGAGGCAGTTGACGAAAGATGGATTGCGGTGGTGTGTTGCGCAGTCGATGCTTACCTGACCCGTGGGGATGTAAGTAACGGTTATTGAGAGGTTTTGGGTTAATGATGGGTTAGTTAGATGAAACTGTATAGTTGATAGGTTGATATTTTGACGTTGATGGATAATTGTACTGTTAGATCATTTTAGAATGCTTGGTTCTGGTTAGGTGTTAGATTTTTATGCTGATGTTTCAAATGTTTTGTTTAAATCATTAATTTAACGTTATGGGAATGTTTTTAGTTTAATTGGTAGTTGGTACGTTTTAGGGTGTTTGATTCTGTTTGGTTGATAGATTTGTTTTATAAAACGTTTGTTAAGGTTTTTATTTGGATTTTATGAACTGCTTGGTGATTTTGTAAACAGGAGGATATGTCACACTTTTAAACGGAACCATGCAGTTTATTTTCATGAAAATGTACTTCATTTTAATCGTGTTTAGAGTCGGTTTTGGGTAGAGTTACGAGAACGTGTGAATGTTTGAAAAGTTTATGTAAAATGTATAATTGAAATGTAGATAGAAATGATATTGTGAAAAAGTGATGAGTTGATAAAATGAGGAATGATAGAAGGTTGAGTGGTTTATGTAAACTGTTTTTGTATGATAAATGAATTTTCTTTAAAGGTTTTCGAGGATGTTTTTAATTGATTTAGAGGCTTAAAAAGAAAAATTTCGTACGGGAAATTAGGAATAGTATGAGGGTCGTTACATACACGCATCTGTATTTACGAGAGCTTGCTGAGATTTTTATCTCATAGTTTGTCTGTATGGTGTAGGTGACATTAAGGCAGGTGAGGATGAGATCCCTCCACTTGAGGAATGAGGCAGTTGACGGAGGATGGCCTGCAGGAGTGTGTTGGCGCAGTCGATGCTTAACCGACCCGTGGGGAAGTATGTATAGATTTTGGGGTTACTTGGATGTTTGAGCTGATGATTGTATAGAATATTTTAGGATGCTTGGTTCTGGTAGTTGATAGATTTACGTTTTGAGGTTTTAAACGTTTTGAAAATCTATTTTTTTTATAAACTGCTTGGACGTTTTAAATCAGGAGGAAAGATACACTTTCAAACATACCCACGCCATTTGTTTTTACAAAAGTTTGAATTGCGTTTAAGCCGAATAGTGGAGCTGATAATTGGTGAAGTATATATGTTTCAGGATGTATAATTGAAGAATTAGAGTGCATGTTTAAGTAAAGAATTGTGCAGGGGATGTGAAGTTTTACTCTCTGGAATCCAATTCCAGAGAGTAAGATTAGTCGCTGCATAATGCAGCGCTTGCAGTGACCAATCGCTGCTTCTCTTTTCCTCTGCCTTCCGGTTTTGCATTTGACCGATTTGATAAATGTTTTAATTGTTTTATTAATTGTTTTAAATAGTTTTGCGGTTATAAATTGTTTTGTTTTAAGTGGTTTAAAATGTAGTCTTCAATTCCGCTTAACTTTATAAAAAAAAAAAAAATAGTACGGGAAATTGGGTACAGTGTTAGGGTCGTGACAAAGAGAGTAGAAAGGTATGCACTAATAAGAATCTTCACTGCACTCACAAGATGAAGATAATTTTGACAACCTACTCTGATCGAGGGGTGATCGCGGAAACCATGAAAAGGATTAAGCTTTTTGGAAGAAGAAAACTTCTAATTTTTCATATCAAAATCAACCAACTAAAACAAGGGTCTTTCATGGTTTAAATAAACAAAACTAGGTTAAAACTAATACTTCAGAAAAGATGAGAGAAGCAAATCGACCACAAACTCTAGCCGCGCGCGCGCATAAGGTGGTTGCCAACCTTATCTTGTATTTTGACCCTTTTGCCCTCCCATGTGCATGTAGCCATGCAATACTTATTTTAACGTAAACTAATGAGTTTCTAAAGTGACGTGCCTACGATCCTGAACCGTCAAACACGAACCAATGTATGAATTCTAACTATTTTATATACTAATTGGTTTGTGATTTTGTAGGTTAAAGACTCTTCTCAAAGCTTGGAATGATTAAAGGAAGAGGGAATTTGTCTTCCCTTTATCAAATTTTGTAACCGAGCTCTTTATTTGTTTTTAAGTTTAGGACACTATAGATTTTTCTTAAACCTTATTTATTGGCCACTTGTAGCCAATTTATTGTTTAGGTTATTTGGTTAAATTGTTTAGGTTTAGAAAATTTGAAGTGAACAAAGAGACACCCAAAGGAGTTGGCCCAACCTACAAAGGGGCTTGACCAAGGAGCTTGCCATGCCTGGAATCAGCTGCTGATGTGGAGCTGCTGACGTGGCCGAGCACAACGGCTACATTTCTTAAGAAGCATCTCCAACGGCTCTTTCCTTCTTCTCTTCTCCTGCCTTCTCCCGAAGCCTTCCCCTGGATATTTAAACTTCTCCTTAGGTTATTTGTAGTCAGTTTTTTTTCAATATTTGGAATCTACAGAAGAGCTTCTTCTTGTTCGGAGCATCATCCGTGTGGGTTTTTCCCACGGTATTCATCGGCGCGAGACGCCATGGATGACCACCAAATTGTGCCTCAAGCCTCACGGTTGCGTGGAGGTACTCTTACTCTTGCCTTCTCTCCCTCTGCCAAGAGCTGGAGTCGAAAGAAGGAAGGAGAAAACCAGTGCCCTTAAGCTGTGATTTCTTCTCCGCAACGAGGGACTTCTTCCCAAAGGCGCAGAGTTGCGCATCGCACTGCCTTTGGACCAGCCACGGGTCTTCATTTCCATTTCCCTCGGCCTCTTCTGAGGACGAAGCAATACGCGTAGGGCAGCCTAGTTGCTAGTATACCAGTATCCCTAAGTGAAGAAAATCCGCAGTATAGGGCGACACGTCACCCTTAACTTAACTATATACAACAACCATACACCTAGCTATACCATAACTATTACAAACCTTAACCAAACAGAGTTATACACATGCACATCATTTCCACCAACAGACATTTAAAATACTACCAAACTACAAAATCCCACATCTTCCGAAGACCATGGTCGAGACGCTCCGACAGATGCCCGCACCGGCACGCCCCATGCACCACCAACTGCTGCCACGTCCTGGCTCACTCGCTTAACTCACCTGTAACCGCGTTGTTACCTACACCACAGAACACACACGCACACGTGAGCTTACGCTTAGCAAGTAGGGATTAACAAATACGACTAGATAGAATACAAGCTACACACACAACACTGAACAAAACAACCAAACAACACAACACCACAATGCAACTCGACTAGATAGAATACAAGCTACACACAACACTGAACAAAACCACCAAACAACACAACACCACAATGCAACTCGACTACTCAACTCATAGTTGCCCGCACCCCAAAGGTGCCTTACACATTGCCCGCACCGAAGTGCCTTACACAACGACAGACACACAACGACAAACACACAACGACACATTGCCCGCACCGAAGTGCCTTAGTTGCCCGCCCCGAAGGGCCTTAGTTGCCCGCCCCGAAGGGCCTTACACTTTAACCGACTACCACGCTAACTAATGCAACACCACACGACAACCAACCAATGCAACCCACACGACAACCAACCAATGCAACCCACACAACAACCAACCAATGCAACCCACACGACAACCAACCAATGCAACACAAATCAATTCCCAACCAGTCCAGAATACTCTTACATCCAACATACGAAATCTCTAAAATACCAGTATCCCTAAGTGAAGAAAATCCGCAGTATAGGGCGACACGTCACCCTTAACTTAACTATATACAACAACCATACACCTAGCTATACCATAACTATTACAAACCTTAACCAAACAGAGTTATACACATGCACATCATTTCCACCAACAGACATTTAAAATACTACCAAACTACAAAATCCCACATCTTCTGAAGACCATGGTCGAGACGCCCCGACAGATGCCCGCACCGGCACGCCCCATGCACCACCAACTGCTGCCACGTCCTGGCTCACTCGCTTAGCTCACCTGTAACCGCGTTGTTACCTACACCACAGAACACACACGCACACGTGAGCTTACGCTTAGCAAGTAGGGATTAACAAATACGACTAGATAGAATACAAGCTACACACACAACACTGAACAAAACAACCAAACAACACAACACCACAATGCAACTCGACTAGATAGAATACAAGCTACACACAACACTGAACAAAACCACCAAACAACACAACACCACAATGCAACTCGACTACTCAACTCATAGTTGCCCGCACCCCAAAGGTGCCTTACACATTGCCCGCACCGAAGTGCCTTACACAACGACAAACTCACAACGACAGACACACAACGACAAACACACAACGACAAACACACAACGACACATTGCCCGCACCGAAGTGCCTTAGTTGCCCGCCCCGAAGGGCCTTAGTTGCCCCGAAGGGCCTTAGTTGCCCGCCCCGAAGGGCCTTACACTTTAACCGACTACCACGCTAACTAATGCAACACCACACGACAACCAACCAATGCAACCCACACGACAACCAACCAATGCAACCCACACGACAACCAAGCAACCCACACGACAACCAACCATGCAACCCACACGACAACCAACCATGCAACCCACACGACAACCAACCAATGCAACCCACACGACAACCAACCAATGCAACCCACACGACAACCAACCATGCAACCCACACGACAACCAACCATGCAACCCACACGACAACCAACCATGCAACCCACACGACAACCAACCATGCAACCCACACGACAACCAACCAATGCAACCCACACGACAACCAACCATGCAACCCACACGACAACCAACCAATGCAACCCACACGACAACCAACCAATGCAACCCACACGACAACCAACCATGCAACCCACACGACAACCAACCATGCAACCCACACGACAACCAACCAATGCAACCCACACGACAACCAACCATGCAACCCACACGACAACCAACCAATGCAACCCACACGACAACCAACCATGCAACCCACACGACAACCAACCATGCAACCCACACGACAACCAACCAATGCAACCCACACGTTGCCAACAATTAATACCAAACAAAACAACTAACCAAGTAATACAAAGCAAAACCTACCAACTCACAATTCAAACAAAGTCAAGCGGCCACAACTCACCAGTTAAACAAAACAAAGCAGCCAACTCACAAATACTTAACAGATCAGAACAAAGTAAGCAATCAACCATCAACAATGCTTGACCAACAAAGAAGACAACCAAACATCAAACAGCAAACAACCAACAAGGCTTAACCAACAAAGAAGACAGCCAAACAACAAACAACAAAATAAATCCTACCGTTCGTGGTGTAGGCCCGAAGGCAAAACAAACGTCCCCTACTTACTGAACTCTGGCACCGCACTTACTCGCTTTGGCTATGTACATTTGCCCACTCGGTAACACTATCACATTCACAAAATTCACTTAAGCATCACTATTCACTTCTAAAGAATATTTAAACTAACTCTAACTACAACTATTAAAACTTCTTTCAAATTAAGCCTACATACACCACTTACTCTCAAACTATTATTTTTAGTCTAATCCAACTAAAGCCTAACTAAATGAGCCCACCAATTTGGGTTCGGTAAAAACCGACCCGAACTTCAAATGCGCGTAACTTTTGCGTCGGATATCGGAACTCGAACGATTCCAGCGGTCACGCACTCCTCTAATAACCTATTTTAACCTGCCAAAAGGAATTGAAAACAAACGACCCCGAACTAGGTCAAATATCACAAACCCGAACTGCCCCTTTACTCGGAAAATTCTCCTTTCGATTTCCATCCATTCTCACTCAATTCTCACTCACCAACCACTATACCTTCAATTAAATAATCTAACTAAAAAATCTCGTTCTACAAGCAAAACTCGAAATGCCCTAAAGAGGGCTCTCTGATTTTTCGCCCAAACCGGCTCCCCACGGCCAGGCGACTAAAACCGGACCAAGGGTCGGCAAACCCACGCCGGAAACAACCCAAAGCCGCCGGTGATCGGAGCTCAATCGAGCTCGTCACTTCCGGTCTCCAACAGAACCGAAAACAGGGCTAAAACCAACTTACCGGTTCGGTTCGTGCGAGGAGTCAGCCGGAAGCTCCTCGTCGCCGTCGTCTGGCCGGAGACGTCGAGGAATCACGGCGGTGAACGGCCGTCGATCGTCGCCCGTCTCCCTCCTCTCCCCTGCTCCGTTCTCGGGTGCTCGGGCTCGACAGAATGCTCGGGCTCGACAGAATAGCTTCGGCTATTCTGTCGATTTTGTTTTTATTTTATTTTTAATAATAATAATAATAATAATAATAACAATATCAATAACATTAATAAAACTAAGATTACCTTTATGCCATTCCAAAATATCTGTTAAATCTCGTTCTTAAATTAAAACTCCCGGCTTAATTTCACTGGGAAATACCGAACCTAAATAAAAACCATTTACTTTTCTTTTAAATTAATTAAAACAACCTATTTTATTTTCTTTTTTTATTTTCTCTCCAATTAAAATCCCGGGTGTTACACCATCTACAGCTCGACCTACGACAATAATTCAAACTTCATTAAAATCAATCCTACCCCATTACTTACCTGAATGCTCGGCTTCCACTTGCTTACTTTTACCGTCCAATTCACACGCTCGACGACCTAAAACAACGTAAACTTAGTTTGATAAGCTATCAATAAATTCTAAAAGATTTTCTAACTAAAACTTAACAATACCTAAAACACACTTCACACTTAAAATACTAAACCCGATTTCTATACAAATTACTGACGTCCAACTTTAAACGGCCATAACTTTCTCATTTTTCAACAGATTTTGATGTGCCACCCCATCTCGGAAAGCTCTACACGTCTACTATCCATTGAAATGTTTAAATTAACCAAATACACAACTTAGCCAACTCGAATTCCCTAAAAACAGAATCGGCCCTTTGATGCACAATTCCAATTTTTGTGTAACTTCCATCCAATCTTCAATCTAAACACTTAATTAACCTAAACTAACATATTTAACAATTAACTAACCAATTTGGAAAGAAAACCAACTTTAGAAACCAAAATTAGGAATTCATGGTTAGGGTTTTCCAAACCCTAACCAAATCCATTACAACCACCCTAAAAACACTACAAATCAACTCCTTCGTGTAATAAACTAAAAACCCATGAGAAATTACCTTGAAATGCCTTGAGAAAATGAAGAAAGAAGGAGAGGAAACGTCGGCTATGGAGGAAAAGAGAGAGACACGATGGAGGAGAAGAAGATGAATGAAAAAAACCCATTTCTTTTCTTTTTAATTCATTCATTTAATTCACCAAATGAAATTACCACAAAGCCCTCACTTTACTCACTTTAATCCAACGCCAAACCACAACCAAAACACCATTTCTTTCATCAATTCCATTCACACAATTTTATTAAATTTTTATTGGTTGAAAGAATTAGACTTTTAAAACAAAATTATCCACCAATCGCATTTGAGTTTGACTTGTCAAACTCTCACTTCTCATTTCTCTTCTAATACACTTCAATGTACTCAAATCTTGAATCTAGACTAGGGTTACACGTTCTGGGAAAATTCCGGGTGTTACACAAACCACCCAATAAAAATTTTCAAAAAGAATATCTCAAATACTCAGAATCAGCTATATTTTTTTTAAGAGGTTTTGATGTAACACTCGGTTTTACAGGTTTTAGATTTTTCGTTATATAAGGGCATTTTCATAAATATAGTAAATTAAGCCCGTTTTGTGAACGAGAAGTTTTATTAGAACCCTAGTAATTTATTGAAATATTTGGAGGAATAAGGGAATTTCGGGGAAACCAAATCAATAGGCGAAATAACGGAATAAGCAAAGAATTGAGAAAATTGCAAAATGGTAATTTGCAATGTTAAAATTTTAATAAAAAGACAAAACCCCCTCCCCCTTCCAGCACTTCACGATTTTTCCTCCCAGAAACCCCTTCCTGCGATTTCTCTTCTCCCCTTTCAACGTTTCCTTCAACGCTGGCGATTCCTCCTCCGATCAACAATTTTCCTTCTCGTTTTCTTCCATAATCGACACTCTAGGTAAGATTCTATAGTTTTTGAGGGTTAGTTTTTCAGTTTAAGGGTTTAAAACGGTTAAGGTTTTTATTAGGGTTTTGTTAAAATTATGGGTTATGTTAAAAATCGTCAGTTTTATCGTATTGGTGAATGATAATGATGTAGTTGTGATTATTGGAGATAGTTATGTTAAATTATTGTATGTAGTTGAATTTTGTGGTTGGAAATGTGTAAAAACACCATTAATGGAGTTTGTAAGAAATTGTGAGCGCAAATTGCTTGATGAAATGCCCGAATAAAATAGATTAGAATTTTAGGAAATTTGCCTTAGCTAGGAGTTTCGTTTAGTTTCAGAATTCGATTGCTTAGGATCGGTTTTAATGTCATTTGTAGCGTCCCTAACACTGCACCCTTATTTCCCGTATTATTTTTATTTTTTTTATCCTAATAAACTTGTTAAGTCGAAATTGAAATCGGAATAGAAATTGTTAACGACGTTCGAATCTATTTTGAAAATCATTTAATAAAACTTTAAAACAATTAAAATAAAACATAATAAAAAGTTAAAAACAATTGAAGCAGTGGAAACCGACAAAAACAGGGGCAAGAGAGGCAATCGCCCCCTAAAATGAAGGGGCGATCGATCGCCCCAAGCTGGCGATCGATCGCCAAGCACTCTGGAATTCTTCCAGAGTGCTCGGCCTCCCCCCCTCCTTTCCTCTTTCTTTGTTTTCCCCTTTCCTTCTTCTTTCATTTTTCCTTTCTTTCTTCATTCATCATATTTCTTCAGATATAAAGATAAATTCTACTTACACCACAACATACATTTCAACATCTAATCTCTCAGTACTCGTACATCAACCATTATCTCGCTCAAACAAAGCCGAGTCACAATTCAAACAAAATACATTTTCACGAAAACGAACCGCGTGGATCCGTTTAAAAACTAAACATTTCCTCCTGTTTTAAAATCATCGAGCGTTTATAAAATAAGTTTCCAAAACGTTTAAAAACTTCGAAACATAAACCTATCAACTACTCCAGATCCAAACATCCTATAATGTTCTATTTGTACAATATTTTACCTAACATTTTCTATCCAAAACAACCCAAAATACCTATATACGTCCCCACGGGTCATGAAACGCCTCGACTATGCCAGCACACCACCACGAGCCATCCTTCGTCAACTGCATCACTCCTCGGGTGGAGGGACCTCATCCTCACCTATATCCTGATCACCTACACCATACAGATACACTATGAGCTAAAGGCTCAGTAAGTTTCGTAAGTGCAATGCATGCTGTGCGTATGAGTTTCAGAAATCATGCAACATTTTCTTATCATTACGTCGCAGACATATTGTCACTGAGATATCAGCCCGCTAAAAGGAAAGGATTCATCCCGCGGTCGGACAACCCTTTCTATCTAGTGGAAGGGGGGTACATGCTCACACAAACAACAGCCATGTCTGAGCCCCACCTCACGTGACCAGACAGATTACGTATATTCATTTAGTTCAGGCGATGTGGTATTGTGACAGACCCCTTTGTGCCTACACAATAGATCAATAGCTCATTTTCAGGCCACATCTCTTTTCATGAAAACATCGTGTGAAAATTCATTTTCTATGCTATTTTAAAAACCATGATGCATGAACACGTGCATAACATAACATTCAACATATATACCATCAAGACAATAAAAAGCATAATCTATATTCTACATATGTACCATCAAGACAATAAAAAAGTATAACCTATAAAAGAACTAATCTTAACTACCCAACCAAAGCATATAAACCAACAATTCACCAAAACTCCTCAAGACGACATCGACGTACGGTGTAGGCCAATCGGCCAAAGTAAGTCACGAGAACTTACCTGTCATCCGTAGCGCACTGAGCTCCGTCCACGAGCGTTGTTCACCTAAGGCAATTTCACAACAATCGACGTTAAAGCACGTTCAAACCTTTAAGCGTCAAAACTAACGAAACTCTTAACTAAAGAATTTCTTAAAACTCTAGAATACTTCATTGAGGCATTTCGTCGAGCATTTCACATTCAACTTACCAAAACCTCCATTAACGGAGTTTCCTAAAACTTCAAAAATCGATAAAACCCGAACATTTCTCAACGAATCGTTTAACTTCGTCCAATAACGTCCAACACTTCCATTATCTTCACAATTACGGCAAACCTATCGATTTCTAACCCAAAATCACGTTTTTTACAAAACTCTAAACGAAACCCTAACCGTGAAACTTCACAAAAACCAAACAATAACCTTCCAAAAGCATAGAATCATACCTAGGGTTGCGAGAGGAAGAGAAAACACGAAGAATGGAAGTCGATTGGAGGAGAAGAAATCGTCGGAGAGGAGTCGCCGTGAGAGAATCACCGGAGAACGCATGGGAGAGAAAAAGAAGGAAATCGTGAATGCTAGAGGAAGAAGAGAAATTGTGGATTTTAATAAATTTTGACTTTGCAAATTACTATTTTGCCTTTTCATTTGTTTTCTATTTGTTTCGTCGCTCATTTCGTTAATTGTCCAACGATTCGGTTTCTCCAAATTTTCTTATTTCACCAATAACTTCAACTTAATATCAGGGTTCTATTAAAACTGTCTGTTCGCAATTCGGACTCCGTTTACTATTTCTACCAAAGTATCCTTTATATTACGATAAACGTAATTCTCGTAAAATTAGCGTTACGACTCCTAAAATTCTCGAAATTTTCTTAAGATCCATATTAATTATTAGGATCATAATAACGCTTTCTTTTTATAAAACGGGTTTGATTTGACATATTTATCAAAATGTCATTTATATTAAAGGGAAAAGTATCATTTAGACCCCAACGTATGAGTTCAGTGACTATTTGGTACCTAACGTTTTTTTTTGTACCCAATCAACCCCTAACGTATAAAACGTTTACAATTTAAACCCTACCGTCAATTTTTTAGTTAAATTTAAAAGATTTTTTTCAAAATTCCTAAACTACCCCCTTCTCTCTCTCTCACTCCTCGTTGGACACCTCTCAGATCTGACTCTGCAACTTCACCCCATTTCTCACTTCTCGTTCGCTGCCTCTGAAGAAAACCCTTAGTCGTTTTCAGTGTCTCTGGTCTGAAATCGCAGAAATTTTCTTCAGGGTTCGTCAAATTCTTCAGGGTTCGTCAACTTCCTTTCCCTCAGGATCAGTACTCTAACCTGCACAATCAGAGATCACTTTCTTATCCCACGCCTCCTCTTCAGCCATCTCCTCCGCATAATATCGCTATACCTCAAAACAACCCTTCCCAGAACTCTGGTGCCCGAATAATGGCGATGATCAAAGCCCCTGGTGCAAACCTTGAACCACTTCCTCAGCCTTCTCCCGACTTTATCTTCTCAAGAGTTCCGGCATTAATGGCGGGATACTTTCCATACTTAACCTTCATGTAAAATGGTCTTGTTGTAGGTGATGTACTCCGGAACAATGGCATAAGGCAATTCCTCAAGAACAGCATTAAAGATGGAATTATATGATACTTTCATAAACTCACTAAAACCATCCTTGGCAGGAACTCCTACTCGCAGTTTCTTCCCATTTGTTGGAATCTCCCATCCCTTTGGAGCTGAATAAGAATCTCCTGGACATGTAATTCTCCCTAGAGTTTGCTCGGCCGAAGAGGATGAACTCAAAGTTTTTGTGGTTCCAGTTTCAGGTGTCCAATATCCAATGGTGCTCCATCTCTACTCCCTCGCCGATTTTAGCATTCTTAAAGAGGGGAGGGGTTCTTCTGGAGTTTTACGCAGAGAGAGAGAGAGAGAGAGAGAGAGAGAGAAGGGGGTAGTTTAGGAATTTTGAAAAAAATCTGTTAAATTTAACTAAAAAATTGACGGTAGGGTTTAAATTGTAAACGTTTTATACGTTAGGGTTTGATTGGGTACAAAAAAAAACGTTAGGTACCAAATGGTCACTGACCCCATACGTTGGGGTCTAAATGGTACTTTTCTCTATATTAAAATATTAATATTCTGTAAAGTCGGGTGTTACATCATTGTTGTGAAATTGTCCTAGGTGAACAAAGAAAATTCGAGGATTCCCAAGGCTTAATTGTGACGAACCCGAGGTAAGTCTTCGTGCCTTGTTTGGCCGATTTGGCCTACACCATGAGAATTTGGCGCGATTGAGGACATTGATGTTTTATGTAGTTTTAGAGTAAGTGGATGGGTAGTTAGGTTGTTTATGCTATTGTAACGCCCCGAATTATCTGAACCCGGTTCGTCACACAATGCCCGTACATGACTAAAATTTCTACTATATATATATATATTTTTAAAATAAACTTGCAGTGGAAATCATTTGAAATGTTAAGGAATAATCGGTCAAGAAATAGAAGTTTGAATCGTGAAAATACTTTAAAAGTTACAGAAGTCAAACGCATCCGCCGATGAATAAAGTCAACGGAAGAAACAGAAAGAAACAACCAAAATAGAAGACTCCTGCCGATGACGTCAGCTGAATGGAAAGCAAGGACATCACTCGGTAAACTGTATCTACCGGTGACCAAACGACAAAACACACTCTACATCTTCCGATGACGTCAGCACGCATCTGCCGATGAGTTTACTGAGACATCATCCGATGGACTTAAACCTACATCTTCCGATGACGTCAGCTCGCATCTGCCGATGAGTTTACTGAGACATCATCCGATGGACTTAAACCTACATCTTCCGATGACGTCAGCTCGCATCTACCGATGAGTTTACTGAGACATCATCCGATAGATTATTCTTAAGGCATCTTCCGATAAGATTAACCTACATCATCCGATGACTTTTCTTAAGGCATCTTCCGATAGAATTAACCTACATTCCAACTGCTTCTCGCTATACATACCCAACACCAACTCAGAAAGAGATTTACTTACTTCATCGAGACCATTCAGAAACAACTCACATTGTAATGTTCAAAACCAGTAAAACCAATAATTAAAACCCTCAGATCTCTAGTATCGGTAAAACTCAAAACATAGTCTGAATATTAAAATCTCTACGGTCATGAAAACTCATCCTACTCAAATTAAAGCATTATCAACTAAACTCGCACCATAGCAGACAAAAGTTAACCAGCCTCATCAGTTTACCAGGCCGAGGCATGAATATGCTCCTCCAACCACATCTAATCATCTGTGCAATCAGGAAATTCACCTGCAGTATCCTCAACACCTACATCACAAAACTCATCTATTAGCCTAATGCTAAGTAAGTAAAGCTGTAATGAAATGAAACACTGAAATATATAAATTGCCAATCATGCAATTTCTACTTTCTCAACTCAGTTGTTCATGTTTCGTTTCTGTTCAGATCCCCCTGTGAAATTAGGAGCTGGATCAACTCTCCCAAAGTATATACATCCACTAGCTCATTAAGGGGTGGATAAATTCCCTTAACAGCAAATCTGATTCACATGTTCAGATCCCCCTGTGAAATTGGAAGTTGGATCAACTCTCCCAAAGTATAAATATCCACTGTCTCATTAAGGGGTGGATTACTTCCCTTAACAGTAAAACTGATTCACATAGCTGTTTCAATATGTAACGCCCCGAGTTTTCTGAACCCAGTTTGTTACTCGTAAACTCGGATATTACTAAAAAAAACTTGGACCAAAATGTAAACTTCCTTCGAAATTCAAATTTTAACGTTTGATAAAACATGAAAACTTGCAGCG
Source organism: Begonia masoniana (assembly GCA_022432975.1). Classification (NCBI taxonomy): domain Eukaryota; kingdom Viridiplantae; phylum Streptophyta; class Magnoliopsida; order Cucurbitales; family Begoniaceae; genus Begonia; species Begonia masoniana. The sequence goes on from CM039509.1 coordinate 9,686,418, forward strand.
GAAATCTTTGAGCAAAATAGAGTTGAGCAAAACTATGTAACAGTGTTTGAATGATCACATTAAATATTAAGAAAATAATTCGACCGGAAGGGATGAAAGTTTAGGCGTGAAATACTTGAAATTTATGAAAGTCAAACACATCATCCGAAGAACGAAGTCAACCGGAAGGAACTGATGTAGAAAACAGAAGGTTTTTCCCTGATAACAAGACGACAAAGTTTCGACTACATCATCCGGTCACAAAACGACAAAGTTTCGACTACATCATCCGGTCACAAAATGACAAGGTACATCCCACATCTACCGGTGACGTCAGCCAGATGATTTCCTCATCCGATCGACTTTACTCTATATCCACCGGTGACGTCAGCCGGATGATTTCCTCATCCGATCGACTTTACTCTATATCCACCGATGACATCAGCAGGATGATTTCCTCATCCGATCGACTTTACTCTATATCCACCGGTCGCAAAATGACAAAAGTCCTACTTATATCTTCCGATAGACGAAAGAACAACAACTCAACTACTCCATGCTACGCAAACACAACTCTAATTACAGAAATGGAATTACTCACATTACTGAAATCATTCAAATGCCATTCTAACAAATGCATTACATAAAACAATCCAGTAAGTGCCATCGTCAAATCTCAGCAGATTACCATTATCAGAAAAACTCAAAACATTTTCAAAACATTCAAACAACTACTGTCATGAGGGCTCAACCTATTCAAATCAAAACGTTGTCAACTTCACCTTTACTCCAACAGACATCAGTTAAACTGCCTCATCAAATACCAGGTTCGTGGCATGAGTGTGCTCCCCCAACCAGCCTATCCTTCAATGAACTCATAAGGCTCACCTACTGTAACTTCTCCACCTACATCACAAAACTCATCTATTAGCCTAATGCTAAGTAAGTAAAGCAGTAATGAAATGAAATGCTGAAACATAAATTCCTAAACATGCAATTTCTACTTTCTCATCTCTGTTGCATTCACATACGTTCATAAGCTGATCTGATCCCTCGGTTCCCTTGGGAAGTGGATCAATTTTCCCAAGGTCATACATCCTCTACTCGATTAAGGGGCGGATTAGTTCCCTTAATAGCTGAACTGATCCCTCTGTTCCCTTGGGAGTGGGATCAATTCTCCCAATGTCATACATCCTCTACTCGATTAAGGGGCGGATTAGTTCCCTTAATAGTTTGTCTGTCACATACAGTTCATACTTCACTATTCTTACATGAAAATTCATTTTCGTAATCTTTCAAAAACATGATGCGTGACATACAAAATCATTCTCAATATGCATAACTCTACTGTTTTGTGATGTAGGCCCGAAGGCACATGCATACTTTACTTACCTGGTCTCCTGGAAATCGTTCGGTTTCAACTACTCTGGAAACCCTGCTCACCTATCGTCATAAGAAAAAATACCGATTAGATCACCACTAACCTTATCCTAAATCGTTCTGAAACCTAAGGGGTTCGTTTGAAATCTCTAATCATCATACACTCTCGGCTCAATACTAAAATCGAACTCAACTCACTCGCAGTATTATCAAAATACGCGCATTACACTATCTCTGCTATCTAGCCACTAAAATCTCGAGAAATAAAATGGAAAACTCACCTAGTTTGAGGAATGAGGATCGGAGAGGGAAATCGCCTGGAGCTCTGCTGTGCTTGAGCTGAATACCGAGAAGGAAAATGAGGGAAACAGTGGCGGCTAAGCCTCATTAAACCCTCCATTAAATACGTTATCCATTTATAAAATTGCTAATTACCCTTTTGTCCTTACATAGTAATTAACTAACCTAATCACTTTTCTCCCTCAATTCTTCCATAAAATTAACACATTATAATTGGCAATTAAATTTGGTTTAATAGAGCCCGGTGCTACACAATATGTTCAATCCTCACTATGCCAACATGCCTTCAAATTCATTTTCGTATATTTTTTAAAAAAATGATGCATGACATACCAACACATTCCAGCATACAAACCCTAATGTTTTGTAATGTAAGCCCGAAGGCACAAGCAAACTTTACTTACCTGGTCTCCTGGAAAAACTTGGTTGCAAGCTACTTCGGGTATTACTCAAACCTAAAACCATAGACAAAGCATACATTAAATTCCATCTAATCTTCATTCTAAACCACTAGAAATCTAAGGGAAACTGTTTTGGGAACTCTAGTCATTGTGCATTCCTGATTTCAACTTAAACCGAAACCACCACTCGCTTACCGCCTTCTCAAAAGCTCATTTATCATCCCTCCTACTAACAATAGATACAATGTAACAAGAAATAGAAGCAAAACTCACCAAGTTCGGAGGAAATCGCTGGGGGAAGTCGAAGGGGGTCTCCTATCGCGCTCTGCTAAGCTGAGGAGCTGAAAATGAAGAGGGAATGAAGTAAACAGTGGCGGCTACTTCATTAATAGTTTCCTTAAATACGTTATCCACCTTTGAATTTCTAATTACCCTTATGCCCTTGCCTAGTCATCCACTAACCCTACATTTAATATTGCCATATAAATTGTGCCATTAGTTTAAAAGGAATAGAGAAACGGTTTGATAGAGCCGGGTATTACAGCTATAGAGTGCTTTTCTAAGTTTTATTGATTGTTTTCTATGTTAGTTATAGGTTATGCAATATGAACTACGCATGCATCACGCCCTTTCAAAATAGGATGAAAAAGAGTTTCTACACGTGTTTTAAGAAAAGAAATGAACTAATGAAAAGAAATGAATGCACGTAATCTCGGTCATGTCGGGGTGGGGTTCAGACATGGCTGTCTTACAGGTGAAGCATGTTTTTCCCTTGGTAGATGGAAAGGGCTATCTAACCGCAAGATGTGCCCTCTTCATCTGGTGAGAGTAGACCCCGGTGACATCTCGTTATGTAACGTAATGAATAAAACGTCTGCATGATTTTATGAACTGCATATGCACAGCATGCATTTTCATTTATGAAGTTTATTAAGCCTTTAGCTCATAGATGTCTCTATGGTGTAGGTGAATTCGAAAAAGGTGAGCAAGATGTTCCTCCACAAGATGAACGTACAGATTGAAGAAGAATGCTCGTGGGAGTGCACTGAGCAGTCGAGACGATTTTGACTCGTGGGAACCAATGTATAGGTATTTTGGGTATGTTAGATAGAAATGATGTGGAAAAATGTATAGCTAGTTCATTTTAGGATGAATAGCAACTAGAAGAAAATATTGTTGTTGATGATGGTTTTCTGGATAGTTTTGCTGATAAATGTATAGAAAATTTATTTTGATAGTTTATACAGATGAGTTTACTTTTGGATGATTTTTATGAGTTTTCGATGCTTGGTTGATATTGATGAAATAGGTTTTGATGATAAAAGTCGGATTGTTGTTTAGAGTTGGATTTGATGATTTTGGGTTGAGGTTTTTAGAGAAATGGATGTTGTATTTTAGGTAGAAATGTTTATGGATGATTTGAAGGATTGATATTGAAGTGTTATTAGGTGAAAAATTGAAGAAAATGGCAAAGGAAGGAAAAAGGATGGGTTTGAGGTGCTGGGCGAGCAGCTGGGCGCGCAGTTGGCGTGCAGACGAGGCGTTCAGGGCACGCTGCCCTGCATCTGCTGATCGATCGGCGCATGATGGCTGATCGATAGGCTAAGTCCCTAGAAAATTGGTCGCGGGGCAGAGCGGTCGCTGATCGATTAGCAAAATGTTAGGCATTCTGGTGAAAATTCAGAGCGCCCGCCGATCGATCGGCGCCCATGGCCGATCGATCAGAAAAATACTGTTCACTATGGAAAAATTCCAGAGCGATCGTCGATCGATCGGCCTGCCAGCCGATCGATTGGCAATCGCTGGGCGCTAGCACTGGGCACCCAGGCGCGTTGTTGGCGCAAGGGTAGACGCACTGGTGAGATGCGCGATGAGGCGCGCGGGTAGGCGCGTGATGCGTGCAGCACGGGCCCGCAGGGCGTGAGCGGCATGCGCACATGGCGTGCGAGGGGCGCGCGCGCCGAATGTTGGGCGCGCCCCATGCATGCCACTCCTTATGTTTTGAAGTCCTAAGCCTCCCTTGATGTTTCCCGACCTTAGATGAGTCGTTTTAGATACGTTTTAAGTTAGACCCTAAATGTTGATAGAGGTGGATAGAACGCCTAAGTCCGCTCTCTAATGTATGATGAAGAAAAAAGAAATGAAAATAAAAATTTTATGGAACGGGCGAGAGTTAAATGAATGTACGTCACAGCACAAGCCGTGGCGGCCCTGACAGGGTCGGGGTCATCACATTTGAAACATTCTATGACATAATAAAACTGAGCATCTTGGATTTTGGTCTAACAATACAAGGAAACAAAGTAAAGGATTTGCCAGAGCATTATGCTTTCTGATGCCATTACTGGCGGCTATCCTACTCCTCACATGTGTTTCACCTTTCGCTTTACTTACTTTCTCTTCCTCTTATCAACTAGTTTCTCTGTTAAACTTCCATTCCTTGTTAGAAATGAGTTTCTCTCAAACTAACCTTCTGACATCTTAGTGGGTAATTTCTGTTTTTTTTTTTTCTTTCTACAGAGAACTTCAACAATGGCGAGAAATTGGGTTCTCTTGACCCTCCTCGACTTTGTGGTTTTGCTCGTTTCCCTTGCTTCAGCCTCCCCTCCTTCAGAACTCCTACCTTCCAAATGGCTGGAAGCGTGGACGCAACTTAGCTTGATTCCTTTTATGCGAACAGCTCCGACGACAATGGCGATTTCTACAGCTTTCGCGAAGATTTGGCATTGTTGAATGACTCTAATACCTGTTTTGAATAGAAAAATCAACTCTCAACACGCCTGTTGTAGCTCGCTTCTGACAGTCGATTGTGATTCTTCGGTGCTTTAGTGGCAACAACCTTTGTTCGTCAGGAACAGGGCACTCACTGACACGGCCAGACCTAGAAATGACCACCACAAGGTAAATATGGAAAAGGAAATAAAAACCCTAACTGGACTCGAGAGCTATCTTATGGTATGCTCACAGGTGCATGCTTTCGTGTAGGAAAACAACCATTATTGGATACCGGTTCGGCCCCCTCGTAGATCAAACTTCCAAGGAAGGATGATGAGGAAGGGCAATACGAGCTCACTCTAGCAACCTTGAGCTAGTAAGCAAGGGAGACCTACTCCTTTCACGGATTGGAAAATCCATGGCTTACCTCCATTGAAGGTAACATTGTTTCTCTCTTTAGAAGATAAAGGTAACTCATATATTGAGAAAATGACAAAAGTTTTTAAACCATTACAAAATGCATGCATTATATAGACCTAAAGTGGAGGCTAGGGTTTCACAAAGGTCGGAGCAGGTTTCAGTGGCCGAAGGTTGGGTACAACGGTTCTGCGAGGCAAGAATTTTCAATTGCTCTCCGATTTACAAAACACGAGAGAGAGCTTTTTGCTGTGATTCTTCCTCACCAAGATCCTAAGTTTGAAGGGGAGCTCCTCCAATTCTTTCTGTAGAAGGAGGAGCACGAATATTTCTAGGAATCTGCCATTTCCAAATGGCGGATTTAGTAACAAAAGGAAAAGGAAAATCTTTACTTTTCTTAGATTGGAAATAAATCATTAATTAGGTGTTGATTTCCTTATTTAGGGATTTGAGATTTTATCTTAATTAGTTTCCATAATTTCATACACTGAAGAAGGAAATTTTCATTAAATTTTAGGGCTAAGAATTAGAATTGGGGATTATTTTTGATTTACTGAAATTAGGGTTTGATGCATAAATTGGTGATAAAATTTTGGTATGTTACAATCTACCCTCCTTAAAAGAAATTTCGTCCTCGAAATTTAAACAATTATCTGAAAAGCTCTAGATAGATCATTCTCATTTCTTCCTCCTTTCCCAAGTTGCTTCCTCAACGATTCGATTCTTACATAGAACTCTTATAAGTGAGACTTTCTTATTCTGTAGCTCCCTTTCTTCTGATTCTAGAATCTGAATCGGTCTTTCTTCGTAGGATAAGTTAGGGTTGAACACAATTTTTTCGGGTCTCCTCGGCAAAATATGTGAGGGATCTGGTACATATTTCCTCAACATCGAGATGTGAAACACGTTATGGACCTGCTTGAGTGACTCAGGCAAATTCAGTTGGAAAGCAACTTCTCCAATTCTTACTGAAATTGCAAATAGGCCTATGTATCTTGGGCTTAGTTTTACTTTCTTTCCAAACTGCATTACACCTCTCATTAGAGAAACTTTCAAAAATACTTGATCACCTTTGGCAAATTCTAATTTTTGCATTCTTTGATCTGCATAGTTTTTCTGTCTACTTTGGGCTACAAGGATCCTTTTTCGAATTAGAGTAACAATCTTAGCAGTGTGTCTTAAAATATCAGGTCCAACAAGAATACCTTCACCGACTTCGTCCCAATGTACTGAAGATCTATACTTTCTTCCATAAAAAACTTCATAAGATGTCATTCCAATTGAACCTTGATAACTATTGTTGTAGGAAAACTCTACCAGTGGTAAATTCTTACACCAATTTTTTGAAAAATTGATTGCACAAGCTCTTAACATGTCCTCAAAGGTTTGAATTGTTCTTTCTGACCGTCCATCCGTTTGAGGGTGGAAAACTGTACTGAAATTTAACTGAGTGTCCCTTTTCTCAAAAAATTTTAGGGTTTTCAAATTGGGGAGAAATTGAAATTAAATTTTGCGGTCGTTATAATTGGTATCAGAGGCTGTACCCAACCGAAAATGTGGCTAACGAGTATGTTGGGCCCCCGAAGAGGGCGATTGTGATGACCCGAATGTGTACGTATGAGCACGATTGCGGAAAAAACCTCGGGTTGCCGGGCAAACCTCGGGACCTAAGTCGAGTGTAGGTAAATCCCAAACTCGAGCATAGAAAAATCTCGGGTGGTAAAAAGGGGGTCGTCACAATCCCACATCGCTTGGGGGGTATATGGAAATGAAACATATGTAAAGAAACACTCCAAATATAGTAATACGCGTTTTGGAGCACAATTGGCAACGTATCCCATAAGAACTCCGAAGTTAAAAGTGCTCTAGCGAAAGCAGTACCATGTTGGGTGACCGATTGGAAAGTCCTCGCCAAAACAAATCCGTGATGGCTATATGGGTGACCCAAAGCGAACAATATCTTACTGGGATGAATGAGTTCGTTACAAATATTGTGATGACCCGAATGTGTACGTATGAGCACGACTGCAAGGCAAAGCTCGGCTTGCGGGGCAAATCTAGAGACCTAAGCCGAGTGTAGGTAAATCTCGAACTCGAGTATAGGCAACGGGTTGCCGGGCAAACCTCGGACCTAAGTCGAGTGTAGGTAAATCCCAAACTCGAGCATAGAAAAATCTCGGGTGGTAAAAAGGGGTCGTCACAATCCCAATCGCTTGGGAATGTATATGGAAATGAAACATATGTAAAGAAACACTCCAAATATAGTAATACGCGTTTTGGAGCACAATTGGCAACGTATCCCATAAGAACTCCGAAGTTAAAAGTGCTCTAGCGAAAGCAGTACCATGTTGGGTGACCGCTTGGAAAGTCCTCGCCAAAACAAATCCGTGATGGCTATATGGGTGACCCAAAGCCGAACAATATCTTACTGGGATGAATGAGTTCGTTACAATATTGTGATGACCCGAATGTGTACGTATTAGCACGACTGCAAGGCAATCTCGCTTGCGGGGCAAAATCTAGAGACCTAAGCCGAGTGTAGTAAATCTCGAACTCGAGTATAGGCAATCCCGGGTCGTAAAAAGGGAGTCGTCACAATCCCAATCGCTTGGGAATGTATATGGAAATGAAACATATGTAAAGAAACACTCCAAATATAGTAATACGCGTTTTGGAGCACAATTGGCAACGTATCCCATAAGAACTCCGAAGTTAAAAGTGCTCTATCGAAAGCAGTACCATGTTGGGTGACCGCTTGGAAAGTCCTCGCCAAAACAAATCCGTGATGGCTATATGGGTGACCCAAAGCGAACAATATCTTACTGGGATGAATGAGTTCGTTACAATATTGTGATGACCCGAGATGTGTGACGTAATGAGCGCATGAAAAAAACGATTGCGGAAAAAACCTCGGGTTGCCGGGCAAACCTCGGGACCTAAGTCGAGTGTAGGTAAATCCCAAACTCGAGCATAGAAAAATCTCGGGTGGTAAAAAGGGGTCGTCACAATCCCAATCGCTTGGGAATGTATATGGAAATGAAACATATGTAAAGAAACACTCCAAATATAGTAATACGCGTTTTGGAGCACAATTGGCAACGTATCCCATAAGAACTCCGAAGTTAAAAGTGCTCTAGCGAAAGCAGTACCATGTTGGGTGACCGATTGGAAAGTCCTCGCCAAAACAAATCCGTGATGGCTATATGGGTGACCCAAAGCGAACAATATCTTACTGGGATGAATGAGTTCGTTACAAATATTGTGATGACCCGAATGTGTACGTATGAGCACGACTGCAAGGCAAAGCTCGGCTTGCGGGGCAAATCTAGAGACCTAAGCCGAGTGTAGGTAAATCTCGAACTCGAGTATAGGCAAATCCCGGGTCGTAAAAAGGGAGTCGTCACAATCCCAATCGCTTGGGAATGTATATGGAAATGAAACATATGTAAGAAAACCCTCCCAAGATAGTAAGACGCATATTGGAGCACAATTGGCAACGGATCCCATAAGAACTCTGAAGTTAAAAGTGCTCCGGTGAGACCAGTACCATGTTGGGTGACCGAGTGGGAAGTTCTCGCCATACAAATCCGTAAGGGGAGGATATTGGGCTACGGCCCAATCCCCAAAGCTGCCAATATCTTACTTGGATGAAGGGGTTCATTACAAAAGCATAGTTTTCTCTCCATTTTTTCTTTGCAACTATGAACATCATCCAAGTAAGATCTTGGGAAGTCCTCCCAAGATAGTAAGACGCGTTTTGGAGCACAATTGGCAGCGGATCTCATAAGAACTCTAAAGTTAAAAGTCCGATGAGACCAGTACCATGTTGGGAGACTGACTGGGAAGTCCTCGCCATACAAATCCGTGAGAGGAGGATATTGGGCTACGGCGCAATTTCCAAAGCAGCCAATATCTTACTTTGATGAAGGGGTTCGTTACAAAAGCATAGTTTTCTCTCCCCTTTTTCTTTGCAACTATGAACATCATCACTTTGATTATTGTTTCTTTTCG